>VXBI01006296.1:1445954-1497679 GCA_013397375.1 Toxostoma redivivum | reverse complement strand
AAGAAAGGAAGAAAGGAAGAAAGGAAGGAAGGAAGAAAGAAAGAAAGAAAGAAAGAAAGAAAGAAAGAAAGAAAGAAAGAAAGAAAGAAAGAAAGAAAGAAAGAAAGAAAGAAAGAAAGAAAGAAAGAAGTCAAAATATCCACTGAGATTTTCACTTTAGATCAGGAAACTTTTGACGATTTTTCTAATTAAAACAACAGAAAAACTTTATTTTAGAAACGTTGGAAATTTATTTTAGAAACCTGAGAAAAATGTAGAATACTGGTTATATCTAACTCTGGATAACTTGCTTGTTTGGAGTTTCATTCTTTAGCCTATTTTCAGGGTCTACTTTTTACTTCATGTGTAGCACAATATGTAAACACATGCACAACACTTGAAATTACAGAAATGTTTTAACAGATACCTTCTTTAAGAGCTTGTTGAACAAAACAGAAATATTCCATCTCTTAATATTTGTAGATTTCATAGAGCTTTCAGACAATCCTTATATGCAAAGTTACAGACCTCAGCACTGACTTTGCAAACTCCCATACATCCAATATTATAACTGTGACAGAACTTGAAATCATCTAATATGCTTGTAGGAGTGAAGGAAAACTAATTAGTAAGTTCTAAGTGTTCTACATATGAAAATAGCTACTTTAATTTTTTAAGCTATAGTTTGCAGAGAACAGCAAATGAACACCTTTTTGGAGTTTTTTACAATTTAATATTAGTGCTAGGCTTACCAATTTTTGAGTTTCTAGGAGAAAATCACTCTTATGTAGAAAAGTGGAAAAATATGTTACAAATCTGATTTAAAAGCAAACTTAGTAAAATCTTCAAAGCTACTATTTGCTACAAAAAATAAAAACAAAAAAAAACCTTTGCCATATTTTTTCCAATTATTTGTATTACTTAGATCACCAGAAAGAGGTTAATTTATAGCTCACTGTATGGGCTGGGGAAATCACATGGCAACTTTGATTTTAATTACTTTTTTTTCCACCTCTAAAAATTTTCAGTACTTGTACCCATTTGTGAAGAAGCTTTTATCTGTTCTAAATACACATGGGTTGTGAAAAGCTTCCTCACATTTCCAGGTTTAGGTTAGATTATTTGAAAGCAAATTTTTGCACACAAGAATTCTTTTTCTTGAGAAAAGGCATTTTGCTTCAGATTTGCTTACTAGATTTTGCTTCATTTAGCTCAGCAGCTCCGTAAAAATCACAACTGCTGCCTCAATCTTCAGCCAAGATGATTCAAAACTCTCAGGCAAGCCCTTAAAAGTATTTCAGGTCTGAAATGTTTGCTCAAACCTCTGAACACATGAAAGTTTAATTTTATTAATCTGTCACTTTGGAAAAGCAAACATTTTATTTATCATATACACATAGCAAGGAACAGGAGGTAATTTATCAATCTCTCTTTTCTTGGTTCTGATGATGAGGTTATGGTACAAGCCTAAGCCTGCCAGCCAAAACTTCATACTGCAGGTCTATGAAATTCTCTGGTTTACTCTTCAGCAGTGTAGAAAAAAAAATGAGCTGCTCCTATCTTCCTATTTTCAGAGAAACTTCACATACCCACCTCCCCTAAAAAACGTTCTCTATTATTTATTAATTTCCAGCTTCACTGGGTTACCAATAGAAAGTGAAATCCCTAACTGCAAGTACCAGTGGAAAACAGCTCGGAAATGAAAATTGAAATCTAATGTAGTTACATTCTTACTGCTAAAAGGTTTCCAAAGCAAAATAGCACAACTTTTTTGTTGCTTGATTCTGTTTTTTTCTCTTGCCCTTAGCTTGACCCATGAGCAGCATAACGCCCTGAAGTCCATGCCTGGAGCGTGCAGGGCACAGCCAGACCTCAGGCTGGATGTGTGAGTGTGCTCATGGCAGGGGCTGCTGGGGGGACAGGCTCTGCTCTGCTCTGCCTTACTGCTGCCAGGGCTAGGGACAGGCTCTGCCCTGCTCTGCTCTGCTCTGTCCCCCTTGCTGCTGGCAGGGCTGAGGACAGGCTCTGCCCTGCTCTGCTCTGTCCCCCTTGCTGCTGGCAGGGCTGTGGACAGGCTCTGCTCTGCCAGTGCCCGTGGGCAGCACTCAGCTCTGCTAGCTGGCTTCTGGCACCAAAGCTAGGGCACATGACTCATACAAGGCTACTATCAGAATGAGGAGAGTATGTGGCGTCTCAGCAATTTGCAGGATCAGAGTCTTGGTCACTGATTTGTTTCGAGTTCCCAGAAATCCGTGTCGTGTCAGAAGTGAATCATTGGCAGGTATTAAATGAGAGCACAATGGCAACACCCAGCAGCTCCCTGTTTTGGAGGCTACAAGCTCACATGCCAAGTTAAACCAGATATCTCACATGCAAGAAACTGTCCTGCATTTTCTGAGCCATGATGCTTTCCTAAACTTAATTGAACCTCTATTACATAGAGGAAAAATGAACGCAGTGCTGATGTTCACATTAATGACTACAAACTAATCATATTTTTTGCCAAATGCTGTCCTCGACAAACAAGCACTCTCTTTTTGAGGTGTCAAAGTAAAAATAAGTTGATAATCACCAAAGCTGGTAACATCTACCTAAAAATCTCAGTCGCAGAATTTATCTATTTGGTGACAACATATGAAAAAGAGAGAATCTGAAATTTCTTCCCCTATTTAACACTGTTAGGACTCACATTATAAAGGATAACTACTAAAGGAGAAAACTGGTCAAACTAGAAACTTTACAGATGTGTTTGGCAAGAAGCATTAATCTAAGACAAGGTTTGGGTATTTTTTGACTAACAATAAATACAAGGTCACTGAAAGGTGAGCAGTATCTAAACTTTATTTTGGAACCTCTGCTTCTTAAACAAGTGTTTATATACTACATTTTCATGAAAAAGACTTTCATCAGAACAGTCCAATTCATCACTTCCATTATCTGTGTTGAAACCTTTCTTCCTTTCTTCCTNTCAGTGCAGGTCAGCTTTCGGCTTCAGTTTTCAACCTTTTTTCCTTTTTTTCCTTTTTTTTTTTTTTTTTTTTTTTTTTTTTTTTTTTTTTCTTTTTTTGTCTTTTTTTGTCTTTTTTTTTGTCTTTTTTTTTTTTTCCTTTTTTGGGGGGATCTAATTAACCCTATAAATACACAAACTCCAAGTCTGATCTATACACACTTTGAAGTCAATAGGTGTTTTCTTTCTACCTTCTGTGGAGCAGGACCAGATGCAGGAGGAACTGATCCTTTGAGGAGCTCTTACATCACAAGGCCTAATCAGAAAGTCAATCTTCATGATTGCACAGCTTTTAAACTTACCACAGATGCATGATTGCCCCATTCTTTTCACATCTTAAGGAACATCATCACTATTCTTTAAATGTGCAGAAGGAGTCAGAAATCCTTCTTTTGGAAAAAAACTGTAGAAAAAAGTGCACTTTAAATTGGTGCAATTTTGCTGTTTTTGGAAAACAACATCACTTTTCATTCAGTCATTTGGAATTAGGGCTACAATTTCCAGGGGAAAAGCCTTACTGGTTCTTGAAGAAACAACCATGCAACAGTTTCAAGTAAGCTAGTTAAACACATATTTATCAGTCTGGTTTTTTTCAAAATATTTTTATCTGTGCTGCCCTTAGCTGAAGAGAAAATATTTTTAGTTTAGAAGATCTTTTTTTTTTTTTAATTTTAACTTGGATAAGAAAAATGGCCAGATCCTGGAAATATTAAATGCTGTGCTTTAATCCTTCATACTGGAAAGATATTTAGATTTGGGTCCCAAAAGCTAGTTTGCTGAGGATAAATGGTTCTTCTCAATATAGTTTTTACTTTAATTTCTCCATAGGAAAGGAAAGATGTAGGAATCTTTTCTTTTCAAAACGTTCATCATTGAATTCCAAATTAAACTACAGAAATTGACACGTGAATTTGGCCAGGGATTTGTATTTTAAAGGTTAACAGAGAGAGTGGTTTCCTAGATTTGAGAAATTTTTTCACTTGCGTTGTTGTTTAGCACTTTTGTTAGTGGTGAAGTTCATACAGTTTATCTGATAGTGTCTGCAGCTTTGTGTTAACCATGAAAAAGGTGTCACAAATGAATTTGTGCTGTGAATCATATGTAGCCCCAGAAGTGCCATCAGCCTTAGTCTGTGTTTTGTAGTTTACCTCACACAAATTTGACTTTCTAACACATTCTTGAATGACATAGAATACTGGTCTGGATTGCCTGAGAGGTTGCGTTACTTTCCATTCTAAATATATTATTTTATGTAACATATTTTTTGGGTAGCGGCCTCCCAGTAATACCCAGGGTCCCAAAGAACTGCATTGTAGGTTTTTCCTTCTTTCTGTGGTCATTACCTTGTTCCTGGCAGTATCACACATAAGCCTGAGGCTGACTCTAATGACTCTGGCAATCTTGCTCCACATTAGCAGGCCAGTTCTGCTCCCACTTACAGTGACTTTACAAACATCCTTAGTGATTATGACTGTGACCAAAAAGTCTGTCAGGCTTTTACTGCTGTTCACTGCAGTCCACACCTCCTACAGAGCAGCTAATTGTTTAGCTAACTGTGCTTTAAAGCACAAGCTGACATAATCACATGCCACTGATTTATGAACAGGATATTTATTCCAACATTTTGCATTGCCTGGAGTATACTTCCAGCAGCAAATTGGAAGTATCAACCTTGTATTATTCTGGGTCACTTGGGGAGTATATATTCATACATTGAATATGTAAATCTCTTAACTGAGTAATACCCAGGCTAAGTATTTAAGACGTGTTTCTTAAACTGTCACCAATGCTTACTCAGCAGGATGTGGAAACTTCTGTTCATGCTTTGGGTTCTCTCTTCGCAGTATGACATTTCAGGGCCAGATTTATAAATGGTTTATAAATGTTTATAAATGTTTATAAATGTTTTATAATTATCTGTGTAGAAAAAAAAGCGCCTGTTCTGGTCACCAAATATAAAAGAAGGGGAGGAAGAGTCAATGAAACGCAAATTTGACAGTAGCATGGTCTGTGAAATTTTGCTCAGAAAGAGGTCCTGCTGCAGCCCCACAGTGAAGGATGAGGAGCAGGTTTTTTCCCTTATGTTGCTAGTCGAGGATCTCTGGGAATTGCAAACAGTTCATGATTTGGAGGCAGGAAATGGAAAGGAAAATAGGGCAACAGAAATTAGAATTGCGTGAATAACGGAGTTTCTCTTTGGTGACCCGACTGAAAAATTAAACCAAAATAATCAATTTTGGGTAGGCCCCAAGCACTTATCCCACTCAAAATGAAACAGCTTATTTTGCTTTCAAATCTCTTTTCAACCTTTGAAAGAAATGCACATAAACCAAGACAGAACAAAACATTTCAGCACGATTTTCCTTTTTTGAGCTGGAGCTATTAACTGAATTAAAACCCAGCTTACCTGACTGAAACTACATTTTTATTTTCTTTTGGTCAGTAATTGTTTGTTTCAGATATTTCATCCTCCTTAAGGGAAACCTGCTCTGAATTTACTTCCTTTGTTTGCTCAAAACTGACCATCACCACCATCCTTCACTCATCCACAAGTCACACACACCCTGCAAGAAAACCTGAGAAGGAAATGCTACAAAGTTTGCTGTGTGGCATTTCCAGGGCTCCAGCTCGTGAGGTTTCTGTGGTAGAGTCTTCCAACTGGTGGTTTTCAGGGTTGGAGAAGTTGATAATTAGTTGACTTCATTTTTACCCTTTTGTAGACAAACAGCTTTTAATCTGGGTTTAGCCCCAGTGTGGAAAACTTGAGAGATTGATTTGACATTTCTGAGTAGGGCAACTCAATAAGGATAACGTAGAAGAGACCTAAAGGAAGTAGAAGAAGGAAATAAGCTATTTATCCATTTGTGAAGTGATTTTATCAACAAGGAACAGCATGTATGTAGCTCATGGTCTGGTCTCTATTTATCACCAAGGAACAAAACAGGTATTTTTAGGCTAAAGTCATGTTATCCTGCCTAAAGTCACAATCTTCATAAACCTGTGAAGTAGACCAGAGAAATGACACCTGTATAATTCCTCTTATTCTTCACTGACTATGAAGGGAGACAGATGTAGTTCAAGGAAAGACTGTGTATGTCAAAGGTCAGTGGAGTGAAGTGAACTATTCATTTGGTGCTTAAACTCCCCTCCTTTGCTGTCAGTTCTCTCAAGTTTGAGTGATAAGAGAAAGGATGCTGACCAATAACTCTTGACAACATCATTCCTTATCCCAGAAGAAAGGAAATATATATCCAACTGAATATATAAAAAAAGTTAAACCCCTGAAACTGTCATGCAGTACCAGATCCTGGGTGCCTGTCATTACTGGGTCCCTTCTGCCTTGACTGTGAACAGGCATGTAAATCATGTGTTGTGATATGCAAATGAAAGTGTGGGGGAAAGTAAACCATGTTGAATCTAGTTTGACAGGCAACAGGCATCCATCACCCAAATGGACCATTTGCCAGTCTAATATGTGATTTCTCACAAGAAGTGTTGTGATTTCAGTTCACATAAACCATATTCAAAATAGGTATGGATGGATGCTTTTAAATCCATTTTTAATTTGCTCTGGTTCAGGAGCAACATTTTTTAAATGTGGAGAGGGTACTTGTGGCCCTGATGAATAAATGGTAAGGCCTTGCTCAAGAAGACTTCAGCAATTGCTGGAATCTGCTAATACATATTTCTTCTGGCTTTCCGATTATCTGGATGCTTTCCAGCTCTTTAACCTTGGTCCAGTCACCAATTTCCCTGGCTACACCAGAGCAACTCTTCTGTCTTTGCCAGGAGACATTGCTGAAGGACATGACATGATAATGACAGATTAAACAGCATTTCAGGGACTTGGGGGTTCTTTTTCTCTCTCGGAATTTGTGTTGAGAATAGGCACCAAACATTCCCTTCTGAGGGACTCTCAGATCCCTGATGCTGCAGAACACCATTTGTGCTCAGTGTGCTGTGCATGGGCAGTGGGAATGCAGAGCTCTGAGTTTTCATCAGCAGCTGCTGCCTCCACATCATCTGACCCATGGGGACAGTTTGGGACTTTTCATCAGCAGCCACTCAAAGGGGGATCTTGTCTGTGCATATACCAAGGCAGAACCAGTGAACCAAACCAATGACCTTCAAGAGTGATGTTATTTTTCCCACCATCCCCTACAAGAAAGGATGACTGACATGCTCCCCACTAAGCCCTGGCCTGTGAGAAGTCAAAATTGCAGGCTTATGGTGAAGAAGCAGAGCCCCAGGCAGAGCTTGCATCCTTTCTGGGCACCAGAATACAGTCACTAGTCCAGCAGCTCCACAGGCACAATGTGTATCATCTCCCTTGTGTTTGAAGAAAACATAAAAGCTCTGCAAATGGCAATATTCAAGGATCAAAATATTTATTATAATAAATTAAAGTGCAAGCATTTATAAAATGTTTCATCTGCATATAAATATCACACAGCAGTGTTGATTTCTGGTAAAGCTTCATAAATACATTTTCTTGGATATTTTTCAATTAATCTATATAAATAAAAGTATTACATAATTATTACCTTAAAATAAGTTACCATTAAATACAAATGACAAAAATTATTTCTGAAATAGTCTGAAATACCAACTTTTCGGGCAAAGGTCAGAAGAGGGCAACATAAGCAAGTGAGATTTCCAACTAGGAGGCTCAAAATATCCTGGCTAAAATATCACATCAAAACATCACTGCCTTGATGAAAGCTGATCCATAGGTGTCAAATTTCAGTATATAAAAGACAGAAATGGTTGCTTCATTCCTATGAAGATGAAGAGGACAGAACAGTGCTTTTGTAAATAACTGATGCCCTGTGTTGCAATCGAGAGGCAGTGTCCTGGAGTTTTCATTTTCAAAGAAGGCAACAATATGCATCCTGTCTCTTCTCACTTAGTTTGCTAGTTTTGACACAAGTGAAAAATATAATGCATCTGGGGGGAATGGACATAGTTGCAGGTAATCAATATGAGGTATTGCAAGAGGTCTGCAGAGACATCTCTTCAAGCCTGATGCAGAATTTTTTCAGTTTTTCTTCTTGGTACTTCCCTTCTTTGGGATATCAGTACAGGCATTTTCCATGTAGTCAAACAGTAAATCCAGCTCTCCAATGGCTTTAGTCTTTCCATTTTCTCCCAACTAAAAGAGATTAGAAGGCAAATCTAAGCAACTAGTTATTTTTTTGAAATTTTAATTTAGGATTGCCACAGAAACTGAATCAATAATTTACTTTCCTAATTCTCTTACACAGTTCTGTTAGTGTCATTGTATCATAAGATATAAATTAGTTCATTCAAGTATAGACTAGCATATAAGTTTCCTGCAACCTAACTTTTGAAGATTTAAATTACCATAACATGTGCAGAGAGCTAACAGGACAAGTGAGGGAGGGCTGGAAGGGGAAATATCATTAATGCCCCCTTTAGTGCCCTTGTAGGCTTCACATCCTAAATAATCTCGAGTTTGTTTCATAATTAAGACAGCCTTAATCCAACTAAATGACTGGGGTTGAAACTGCTCTTTCTAAATGTTTGAGGGAAATGTACCTGATCCATTTTGTTCTTCATTTGTTCCAAGTTCTTTTCAATGTGTTCTCTCTTTCCTGAGAATTGCTAAAAGAAAGGAAACATCCAGACATAAGATGGACAGCTATATGCAACAATGTACTATTTTTTTCTTTTTCACACCTTTCTATTAACTCTGACTTTCATATCTTTGATCTGAGGTTTCCTACCACTGCCTTTTGCCACTGCTTGTAGCATTCTGAGATTTAGGAGCAGCAATGAGAGTCAGAGGGAAAGAAACTCAGTGTTACTCACACAACTGCTCAGCTCTGAGGTCAGGGATGCCAAGAACTGTGCCACCTCCTCAACATAAGGGTACTGGTTCTTGACTTCGGTGAGGAGAACATCTTTTACTACAAACTCTGCAACCCTCTTCATCAGGTAGCAGCGGTTGTTTTCCTATGGATGAAAATAAGAGGTCATGTTAAATCAAGGCAAGAAATCACTAAGAGCTGCAGAGGGATGCAAAGAGCAGGCTCCCATGTAAGGCTTACCCTGATGCTAACAAAGAGCTGCTGTCCAATCAATCTGTTGTCCGTGTCCTTGTCTGAGGCACTGGCCTGAGAGGAAAAAAGGAAGTGTCAGGTGGTGATAGGAACCCTACTTAAATTAAAGATTAATAATAAACCCAAAAGTTTTCATCAGCAATGAAAGTACAGGCAAAATGAGGGAATGGACACCACAGTCTGTTACAGGTAGATAAGACTGGACATCATGTCTGTTTCTCCCCTCAGTTGGGTGAGATTCAAGGTCAGTATTACAGGAAAATAAATAAGCCAAAGTCTGAATTCATATCCCCCGCTTAAAAGTCAGAAGTTGTGGTTACGGTGACTAAACCAGATGCTGCAGGTGGCCAACCTCACAGTGGCCCACAGTGCTGCTGGGAGGTGCTCGATGTTGTGCACCCAGGAAGACCCACCCATGGCAAAAGCAGCCAAGGAACCTGCCCTAGCAGAGCACTGTGAGACACCTGAGCATCTGCTTGGCTGTGACTGGAGTCATGGACAGGCCCAGCTCCAAATGGACTGAGCAAATCGAGAAATTTAATGTCATATTTCACAATTTACCCACTTTGGCAGCAGCTGCTTGTAAAGAAGCAGCTGTGCTGTCCCAGGGGCTGCCTTTCCCTTGGGGAGCAGCAGGAGAGGCAGAGGCTTCCCCAGCCAGCAGGCAATAGACCTGCTCCACACACCCAAACTCTGCCTTAACTGCAAATGCACTTATTTTTTTTTTCTGGAGAAAGGCAGGGGAAAGAGGAAGGAATCCAAAGGCTAGAAGTCACAGCACCAACAGAGGAGCAGGTCCTCAGATCCCACCGTGAAGAACACATGGGTGACTGTACCATTTTAGCCAAAGTGTAGGTGCGATTCCTGATGTAGGGCTGCTGGAAGTTGATCTTCCTGAGCCTGCAGGCGTGATGGGCAGCAGGACCCCCTTTCAGAGGCAGAGAGCTGGTGAGAAGAAGGGGGAGACAGCAACAGCAGCAGAAGAAAACCCATCCTGGGAAGCTCTTGGACCAGGTCTGCAGGGAGGCCATGGCTCACAGTCTGAAATCTCCGTCCCAACAGGCTGCAGACACCGGGCTCAGCGCTGATGTGAGAGAAGGCAGGTTAGCACCAAGGAGAGCAGGTGAAGCAAAGTGAGAGCAGCACAAAGGCTGCAAGCCTTACCTTTGCTGTGGTTCTTGATGTGCTCTGCAGGAGGTGAGCTGCACCTTATATAGGGCCACCAACATCTCTCTCAGCTGTTTTTTTTGGGGTACTGGTGGTGAAATAAAAATGACATCAGCAAGTCTCTTACTTTCCAGTATCCTCTTCTGAGAACTACCTAACCACTTCAAAACCCACAAATACAAATTCAAGGCCATCATAATCTCCAGTTTCCTATAAAAAAACCCAAATATTAACGTGGGGCAAAGCAGGGGCTTTTACCAGGGTAGGAATCCTGAATTCTTTCTGCATAAAAATATTTGAGAATTTTATGAATTTGTGCCTCCTGACCCGATTATAATGCACTTACTTGACTGGCAATTTGATGGCAGAAAACCATCAAATCTTCTGTGGAACAAGACTGGTTTCACTGCTGCTGACTGGTGCACACAAGTGATCAGGGACTGTATCAGTTCCAAAGCACTGACCACCTTTCCCACCCAGTGGCCCACTGGAGTCGCTGGCCATCTGCACATCACTGTGCAATCCTCTCCAAGAGAACAGAAACAGTGTAGGACCAACACTGCATTTATCACATGCCTGATTTCCAAATTCCTTTTTTCAAAAATATTATTTGTATTAAGGCTGTAATCAGATATAATGACCAGAGATGTGGTCATGTACTTATCCAGGTGATTTCCGTGTTCCTAAGGTTCTTCTGCTAACATGAAGGCAGTGCTGCACCCTCAGTCTGAAACACCATGAAGTGTTCCAAATGGGAAACTGCACTCTTTAGATGGTAATTTGCAAGCCATCTGTAATAGTAATGCATGAGAACACAGAACTGGTACAAATGTAAACTCCTGGTTTTCTAATACCCACAAAGTACACAGGTGACAAACAGGAGAAAGATCTGGAAAACCAAGGATGCAGTTCTGCCTCTGAGGGTGAATATCTGAGAGCTCTGAGGGTGGGCATCCATCTGGCTGGACTCCATTCTTTGTGACTCAGGTTCTCAGGACAAGAGCCATTATCCACCTAACCTCATGGTCTGAAATGCCCAGATCTTTTTCTTACCCCTGAAGGGAAGCAGTTAAAAGCTGAGTGGAACAAGGTTTATTCTTTAGCCTCCTCTGATCCATCTGCAGCATGAATTTATCACTCCATGTCTCAGTCCTGCTTCAGTTGCCCTTAGACACCTGCTACATCAGTTCTGCACAGATCTGTGCCCTTGAAGTTGCACCCTGGAGCCATCTCCACCACCTCCTTTTCCATGCCCCTCTCAGGCACCCATTCTCATGACCAGCCTTCAACAGCATCTCGACTGCAGCAGGCAACAGAAAAGTGAGTATGGTCCCAGGATGTCAACAGTCTAGTTCACATCCAAATGCACCACAAGGGTATTCAAGAATATATTTCTAAACTCTTTTCCACATATATTTCAAGTTAATAGCTCCAGGGGGGTACAGGTTAATGAGAAGATGAAAGGCTGAGTTTTACTTAACCAAAAGACAGACATTAAAGACCAAACAGGGAGAATCCTGACAAATCCTGCTTTGAAGTATTGACCCTCCCTGGAATGCATTTTCACTAACTCCTTCCCAGGTGTTAAACACAGTCTGATAACCAAAGTCTGCTTCTAACTGAGGTTTCCCCACCAGCTCGTGAATCAGAACAGAAGTCCCATACCCAGAACAGAAGCTGTGGACAGGCATTCAGATCCCTTGTCCTCTTATGCTTCTGGCAGATGTTGCCTCTCCATCCCTTTGGTCACTCACTCATCAGACACAGATCCAGCTTGCCTAGCCTCTTTCTGTGGCTCCAATCCCATGGAAAGGGTGCATGAGGTAAGTAGGTGCCGTGCCACACCCATCAGTTCAAACCACTGTGAGGAGCACACCTCGTCCCTTGTCCTGATGGGTATTTAAACAAAATTAGGCAGATTAATGAGGAATTAGATACTGAATCTTTCTTCTGCCCCTTCCTATGCAGTAATTACAGGATGTCTTCTGTCTTCCTGCTTTTTTATTTGAAACCATACACTACACTAGGATGTACCTATTTTCATGGAAAACCTTAAGTTACCCTCCCATCTGTCTCAGCCATGCCACTTTTTGTGGCATCATGTCCTCCTTCTGAGGCTGTTTCAATTGTTTAGTTTACCTTACTATTTTCCAGACACTGAGATGCTGAAATGCAAATTTCAAGTTCATTAATTCATGTTTTACAAATTCTCTTTTTATGACATTCTTAAAGCTCTTGCATTATTTACCCTTTTGCTTGCAGCTGTGAGTTAAAACTATCTTTCATTCCAATAGCTTACTCTGAGCCCAAAAGCAAACAGCCAAGATGTTACTGGACACTAATACGAGCAGAATTTAGGGTTCCCATGTTCATGAGACCGTTCCTGGCCTCTTCCCAGGACTGTTGGTCCTGGATGTACCACAGAGCTATGGTGTAGCCACAGTCACGGCTGCAGTAATTCCTTATAACGCATCAGTAGAATTTCTTTGGAAGTGGAGATATGCCTCCCATTCCCAGGGTCTTGTATTTCTGTTATGAGATTGCATTGAACAAAGACTAGTCACAGTTACCACACCTTTCCACCAGCTACCACACCCTGGATGGGAGATACACTTCCAGCAATACATGCCACAGAGAGATGGGGCTAAAAACCTGCACTAGTGCTGGGTCTCACTCCAGCCTCCAGCTAAGTCCGGAGAGAGACTTCAACTCTGTGTTTTCTGCTACATTTGAGGAAGGGTTTATCTTTATTCTTGTTTGAGAACGAAATATGATGGAATTTTGAAATACAAGGTCTTGAACCAGAACTGAGAGTGAACCCCAGGGAAATTGGTTGGATTCCCCTTCCCAAACAGGCTACCCTGAACTGAACAGCAGAGGAGATCAGTGGAAGGAAAGCTGCCTTTCATTTAAAATGTGGTACTCTGGAGGGTCTTACTTTGTGGAGAAAGAGTAAACTGCACAAAACACATCTGAAAAATGACAGGGAAGTAATTTCTCATTTAATGATCTTTTAATAGGTTTATTTATATTTTTAATGTTTAAAGCTAGTAGCACTGTTTAAAATATAAAATTCTTACAAGAAAACATATCTCCTTTACTTTCATTTTAATTAAAAACTACCAAAGACATTTCATCTTCTATAAAGTATTCTTCTCTGTATTTTTTCAAGTAAAATTAATTAAGGAAATTATTTTGAAATAACGGGTCACTTTTTCCCCCTGGTACTGTCCCAAGACTTAAGTGTCTGTCCTATCACTTAACTCACCTATAAACTTTTGAAGTCTAATTACATGGAACTTCCCTAATTCATTAAGAAACCATAGTGGTAAATATTCTCGACAATAACTTCTTGACCCATTTTGAAGACAGAGGATTTTTTGAGGAGGACTGGAACTCTGCATCACATCTGCTTCTAAAGCCACAGACACTTCCTTCTGACTTTGAATGAGGTCACAGGTGAGCAATCAATACTGTACTTTGATGTTCAGCTCCTGTGTATCAGCAGCAAAATAGTAGCAGGCAGCAGGAATTTTCTTGGGCTTCAGTACATTTCCAATGAGCCAGGATTATTCTGTATTATTGGAAATGTCAGGACTGGCAAGTGGGCTAGAAATACGTGAAAAAGCGAGCCTGTGATCTTTTATATGGCAATGAGATTCTCCCCCCTTAACCACTTGTATGAATGGGCCATAGGTCATGTAACACCTCAAACTGAACACTCCTTCTCAGGTTTCAGGTCGCACTCATCCCCTCATTTTGCTCCTGCTCATTTGTGAAGCAGTCAACTGTCAGGTCCATTTTATCTCAGTTCTTTGCTTTCGTCCAGACTTTCAAACTTCCAAAGATTAAAGCAGACTATAGAATTGTTTCAGCTAAAACTCCAATAAAGTCTTATTTTAATCAGCTCTCTGTCCAGCAAAGAAAACGTCAGTAATAGAAATTAATTCTTCTCTACAAAACTTGAAAATAAGGTTTTCTGTAATCCAGCCTTCTCTACAGAAATATCCTAGTACACAGGCAAGTGTCTTCTGGGCATGATCATTAGGAATGGCAGAAGGGATTCAGTTTCCACAGAGGAAATGGTACCAGTACAGAGACTGGGAGAGGACATGTAGCACTTGACCATATATTTTTGCTTCGGGTTTTTTTGTTTGTTTTTTTTTTTTTTTATATGTTTAATGTTATGTAAGAAACTGTGAGTCCTTTGGAAGAAGAATGAATAGCATTTTAAAAAAT
Source organism: Toxostoma redivivum (assembly GCA_013397375.1). NCBI lineage: Eukaryota > Metazoa > Chordata > Aves > Passeriformes > Mimidae > Toxostoma > Toxostoma redivivum. Next base: position 1,483,204 of record VXBI01006296.1, on the reverse strand, counting down.
TGCTCAGCCTGGGAATATTAGGTGATTGAAAAAGACTCTGGAGACAGCTTTCAGTACAGGCACTGCTGACTCAGGGTTTTTGCAGACCAGATGCGATTTCCTACCTTTCCTGGCTGTAACATTTTTGTAACACAGAGTAACACATTTCCTCTGACAGTAACACTTAGGTTTTTATATCTGATACTTCATCAAAGATCTTTGTCTCTGACCTTCACTTGGTTTTGTTACATCATTTTTAGATCTCCTAACTCTAAGATGCTATATCATAAAGCTGGTATTTCATCCAGACATCCAAGGGAAAGGGAACTCATTGCCTTAATTTTAAGTAACATTTTGGGATAAAAAAATAAAAACAAACAAAAAATCCAAACCGAAACCAACAAAACAACAACCACAGCCACACACGCAAATAAAAAAAAATTAAAAAGAAAAAAAAAAAGAAAAGAAACCTTCTGTTTAAATAATTTTATTCTCAGAAACATTGATATAGTGGAGATAACATATCTCTGGGTTGCTTTCTTTTGTGAGACAACACTGTATTGCTACTACCAATGTTCTTAATGTGTTAATACCATGTTATTACCAGGACCACTGAGGCAGTAACTTCTACTGCAGTCCCAAAAGGATTAACTAATTAATATACAAACAAAAAACCAAAAATCTGTGTCAATATAACTGCTATAGATGTTAGTCCAGTGGTCTTGTTTCTTCAGAAAACTCCTGCCAATGTCAGTAAAACATAAACAGAAATATTAATGAGACTTATCAACAGCAGTCAACACTCAGTTCACACACAGGAAAAAAAAAGAGAATTGAGACTATGTCAGTGCACACATCCGCACAGCATCAAAGGCACCACTATTTACCCTTCCAACAGATGGCAACTCTTAATCCAGTGTGTACATATTATAAGACTCTGTCACTTTATATAGTGACCTACATGTATCCAACTATATCTTAGGAACAGTCAGATCAGGTGAACTGAAACTTCTGAGCTTCCTGTTAATGCGTGGTGTGGTTGCATAGCAGTGACTCAGTAACATGATGGAGTGGAATTAATGACATAGTGTAGCTCAAAGAAAACCACTCTAAATGGGAATAGAATTTTGCAAACTGGCTTATAATTCAAAACCCAGTAATCAACAGTCACTTAGGTTAAGAAATAGTCCCAGCACCTTGGTTGACCAGGTACTAGCAGTTTTATCATGTAACAGAGTAATTATATGATGCCATTTTGAAGGGAAGCATCGTTATTTAAGATGAAGTACTTGTGCCCAGACACAGCTCATATACCAGCACTTCCACTGAGACTGAGCTCAGCACCTCCTGAGAGTGAGCCCCTGGCAGCTCAGCTATTCCCTGTAACAGAGCCATTAGAAAGGTGACAGTTCTCGTGTCAGTAACAGCAGCTTTCCAACTTGTGTCCACTCCTAGGAAGCCAACAGCCCCTGCCCCAGCCCTTCCCCAGACTGGGGTTATGCTGCTGTCGATCTCCCAAGAGAGTTCTGTGAGTCAATGAGTTTCCTCTTGGAGTAGAACTATTGTCAAGAATGTGAGATTTATGGGGCCAGTAAAAACAGCTACAGCAAAGGAATTATGATGCTGTTTTCCAGGGTTATCTCTTTTTAGCCATGTGTCGTGTAAGAAGAAATACACAACAGACGGGAGCCAGCTCCCTCTGGAAACACAAAGCATTCCTCATGAGAGCACCATTCTGGGAACTCACAGGCTCACTCTAGCTGGGGGAGCACTGAGCCTCAGCAGGCTTCCCCAGTGCACACAGACAACGTTGCAGCAAGACTTGGTCACCCAGTCCTCCAAAATAGGGTGCATCTGCAGATTAAATTTATGTGTCACAACAATCCAGTAACCAGAAAAGGGCCTGGAAAGGGAGAAATCTGAAAGTACTTGCTTTCTGGGTCCTGCCAGCCATTCCTATTCTAATTTTCTAAAGCAGGTGCTTTGGAGACATCCCAGCACATGACAGTGACATCTTGAATTAAAAAAAAATTATACATGTATATGTGTATATATATACATATATGCACACACAATTGTGATTTACTTGCAGCCAGACCAGAACTAAGCCTCACTCAGATGCTCATCCACTTCCCACTGGAATGGGATGGGGAAGAGAATCAGAAGAGTAAAAGTAAGAAAACCTGTGGGTTGAGATAAAGACAGTTTAACAGGTAAAGCAAAATCCACACACAAGCAAAGCAAAATGAGGAATTCATTCACCCGTTCCCATGGGCAGGCAGGTGTTCAGACCCAGGAAAGCAGGGCTCCATCATGCATAACAATGACTTGGGAAGAACACCATCACTCAGAATGTTTCCCCACTTACTTCCTCTTCCCCAGCTTCACATGCTGAGCATGACACCACGTGGTCTGGGATATCCCCTGGGTCAGTTGGTGTCAGCTGTCCTGGCTGTGTCCCCTCCCAACTTCTTGTACACCCCCAGCTTGCATGTTAATGGAGTAGGGTGAGGAGCAGAAAAGGTCTTGACCCTGTGCCCAGCAATAAAGGAAATTCCTCTGTATTATCAACATTATCTTCAGCACAATTTCAAAACAGAGCCCCATACTAGCTACTATGGAAAAAAATAACTCCATTCCAGCACACACACACACACATATACATACACAGACAGAGAGTATTTGTGTGTATCAAATTTAAGCACTGTTAAAAGGAAAAACTCAGGTCCACTTGAAACCTTCACAGGTTTACCTTAGTTACCTTGGCATAAGATTACCTGGCATAAATATAAGTCAGTCACATTTACAAAGCAGATATACTTTACTAGTAAACACTATCATGACCTCTGAAGAAAGTAGGGGTAAGAAGCTTGAATTGTCCTTTGCCCTCTCCACTGAAGAACCATCTACACTAAGCAGGATCTGCTGCTCCAGCTGTACCACCCAACTCTCTCTGCAAAGAGCAAGCTCCGTGCATATTGCTCTTGCAATTTTAACAGAGCCCCACAAATGCAATAAGGGATCCAACAGATGCTGTGAAAGCTGTACATAAACCAGGCCTCGCTTGCTTTCCCAAAGGACAGTCAGTCTTCACAGCAATCTCGTGTAGTTCTCAGTCCCCCACCCTAGCATGACACCACACAGGATCACCAAGCACCATCCTTCAGTTTCCCAGGCACAGTATGTTTGTCATGCCAAATTCAGGCTTCCTCAGTCACTCCACAGGCTTCTCTAGGAAAAAGCCTACAAAAGAGAAACCTCACAAGGTCAGCTCACATTCCATACAGATGAACTGTAGGAAATACTAGTGTATTTAGGAAGTTCATTCACATTTCTACATGGAACTCCAGATGTCCGTCTTTGACACAACAGAAAAATTGAATCAAAAAGCAAACTGAAACTTGGATTTCCATGAAACTGGAGTTCCCTTGTTACCTACCATCCAGTGACTGCTCTTCAGGCTTCACTTTTAGTGTGATCACTGCTATTGTGGTTAGCACATTCCAACTGGGTTCTAGTGCACAAAACACCAAAGAAATGACTGCGCACCTGAAAGTTAACTACAGGTCCACCACGCTATTCTCTCTTCCCCAGTGCCGGTCTGCAAAGGTCTGAATAACTGCTAAGATCAGGAAATTAATTTTAGGCCACTTACAATTAAAATTACTGTTTGGCCTGTTTTCTTTATCATAAATTGTGTGCATCTAGGTAATGAAACAATTTTTCTTCAAGGTACAGTAAAAATTGGTTGACAAGGTCACAAATCGTGATGGGATTCTTTGCCAACAAATTTTACCAGATGGTTAAGAATTGCTGTGACACCAGGACGTTAGGTGTCAGCTCAGCCTGGTAGAACAGGAAGATGGAATGAATCAATATGGCATCATGCAAATAAGCACACACTAAATTGTTCAAAGAAGCTGTGCTTCCTACCACATCTTCAAGTACTTTGAGATTTGCTCATTGATTATTATGGAAATCCCTTTTTCTTCTTTCTGTTATTGACCAGAAAGCGATGACACCAAAAGTCAGATGAGAACGTATTACCTGGGCTCCAAGCATTTTTGAGAGAAGGAAAAAGCTGGTGGCTGGAAAATAATTTAACTTTCTTTCACCTTACTGCAACACACACTGAGTTTTGGGCTGTGGCCCTTGGGTGCAGAGGGAACTCCAGCTACTTGCAAGACGTTGGTGAAGCCAAATCTGTTTTCAGAAGGCTGTTACTCACCACACAGGAATCCATCAGCAATTCAGTAGATGTGGATCAATTAATCAAAAAAGGGTGAAAAAATCCCTATACAACATACTCATATTGACTAAAGTATCACTAGAAGACTACTTTCTGAGTGGCTTTGTGACTTAATTCAGACCGTATATGCAAAACCAGTTAGAGAATCACAGAGTAGGCTGAGCTGGAAAGGACTCCCAAGGATCATCGAGTCCAACTCCTGGCCTTGCACAGGACCAACCCCAAGAATCACTCCATGTGCCTGAGATCATTGTCCAAATTATTTTCGAACTCTGTCATGTTTGGTGCTGTGACCATTTCTCTGGGGAGCCTGTTCCAGCGCCCAACCACCCTCTGGGTGAAGAACCTTTTTCTAATATCCAACCTGAACCTTCTCTGACACAACCTTAGGCCATTCCCTCAGGTCCAGTGGGCACCACACTGAAGAGATCACTGTCTGCCCCTCCTCTTCCCCTCACAAGGAGGCTGCAGACTGCAATGAGGTATACCCTCACCTTCCTTGACCAGCTGGTGACAAGTTGGGAACAGCAGCTGAAGACATTCAACACTTACTGACTGGGTCAGTTAATACCTGTGTTGGTTTTGAAACTCTTGACCTTAAATTGACAAGCTCACAAGGTTGCTTGCTCCTGAGATACACCTCCTATTGGCAACTGCCTTCCTCCTTATTTATCTACTTGGTCTCTCCACTTTCAAGGCTTCTAAAGTTTCCTTGACAGAAAACAATATGCATTCAGTGCACAGCACACACTTGTAAATATTAATAAAGGATGCACTTTTGAATACTTTTTTTCCACGTTCAGCTTGCTTGAAAACACAACAGGAAATATCTTTGAAGGCTGGTCTGAAATATTTACGAAAACCAAAACCCCTCTTGAACAAGATAAACAATAGCAGACAACAGGCATAAAAAATTTTACATGTGCCTTGAAGACTAAAGAACACACTTCAGAAGCTTTGCACTAGGTTAATTCAAAACCAGTTATTTTTGTCTACACTTCCCTTTATAAACTTCTGTCCAAAAGTAAATTCAATTAGAACATTTCTGCCAAATACTAAAAGTTGTCCAGATGGGAAATAATGTCCAGTGATGTGTGAGACAACTTGAACTTTCATTCTAGTATTTAAATTGACTGGTGTGTACCCCTATGCAACAAAAAGGTCTCCCTCCTTTCCCACACCTATTCTCTCCCTGGCAGGAAACAATATACATATACCATACTGCACACATCTAACAAACTCAGAGCTACTACCTAAGATGTATCAGACTCACCTGTACCAGTACAGACAACACTATAAGCAAAACTGGCACATATGGGGTTATAATATCTATGACTTACAAGCCTCAAAATCAGACCTGCACAAAAACTCTTGACAGATCTGTCAGATAGCCAGGAAACCCAGGCAAACATAGAAAACCACAGAAAGCGGACACAGTTCATAAAAGTAAATTAACAGGTATCACAGAGAAGTAATGGATGATGAGCGCTCTTGGCCAGGAAAACAGGAACATGATATGAATAATGTAGATAGACACAGCAAAATTAATGCACCCACATCAGTAACATACCATCCTGAACAAAAATATTTCCCGTTTTAGCCATTAAGTCTTCCACTATAAAACTATCATTTTAGAAGAAAAATGGAAATTTTCATAAATGCTGTTGCACATTTTCCCTTTCAGTAGAAATTTTATGACCAATTATAACTTACATGTTTAGTGCACACCACAGAACAATCCCAGAAGCCCCTGAGATAAAATAAAAGTTGTTTCAAACAATTCCACTGGTAGGAATCTACTGTAACATACAATTTCTGGAAGAAGGGAACACCCTTTTTTAACACTGTCAGTACTGGAGAGCACTCTTTAAACCATTTGTTGGGGACTGACCCTTTGGGCATTGCAGCCTTTCCAGCCTGTGTAGCACCCATCCACTTCGAGTCATCATTTAAAATATCTGTGGTCAATTATGATTTCTGGTGTCAACATTATCTAGCTTCAATAAATTAGTCTTCTGAAGATCAGCTCTGGGGTAACATCTTCTCTTTTTAAGTCTACAGATATTCCAGCTGAACAGAGAAACAGAGAACTAAACAGAGAAGTGCCAATGTAATAGGCTCTGCCAAATTATCCAGCATAACTTAAATAGAAACAAAGCAAACAATCATTTTTATTTTCAGTAATATACATACATAATTACATACAAAATCAAAATGCAATCAAGTGTGTACAAATTTGAAATTGTTCTTGTATAAAATTTTCAAATTAAGTAGTATTAAAACTTGAAGCCACACACAACTAAACCGTTTGCTAGCCACCTATTTCCTCTACTTTATTTTAACTTTAACTTCTGCATCACTTGGAAAGATAAAATGAGCTGTCAGCATAAATCACAAACACTTTTCACAGTGACAATCATAATGCTATCAGTCTCCCTGAAACAGGAAACTAAAGTAAGAAGTAATCAAAATATCAAAGTCAAGAAAAACAAATAAACAAACAAACATTCTTTTAAGTTTACTTAAAGAGATCACTAGTCCTAAATACCCGAGTTTGAAGTGGAACTGAGGAACACCACTGGCTAAGATGGCTGAATTTGCTTTTTCTAGAGAAGTTGAAATTAACACCAGACATGTGTCTTAGTCTACAAGATAAGCATTCATATCAGTATAGCTGACGAACTGCAGTACTGGACACTCTGAACTCTGACAGTCATCCTGGCCAAAAACCTGTGGATAATGAGCAAACCATAATGCTTCACTTTTCTTAAACCCTTGCTTGTTCTACAGTTAATGACACTCTTCGTTAGTGTCATTAAGAAAATAGAATTTTTTGGTAAAAGGTTAAAAGCAGTAAGTAGTAAAAGGAACTCTTTGTTACAGTGCTGTGTTATGCTGACAATTCATCCAGTAACATAAACACATATACCACAGCTGCCCTTGATGAAATAAAGCAACTGAGGTATTTGGTGAACGATGGTATTGCCCCTGAATACTGTTCCAGGTCATACTGCACGACTGCAGCAGAATATCTTGAAAAGTCACACACAGGTTCCATAAAAAAAATAATTATCTCAGGTTCAAAAGTTTCCACTGTAAAAAAAGTAAAGCCTCACAAGACTGTTGTAACATAGTGAATTAAGACCAAACTCTCAGATATAAAGAACATCAATTTTCAACATCATCAGTTTAAATATCCAATTTTCAATTGGGATGGCAAGTCCTAAAACTTGGGCCATATCAATGGTAAGTGAAAGGATGCTGTGTGAAACCTACAATCACAATTTCTTAAAATGTACATTTCAAGCTATACAAAACACATCATTTTACGGAGTAGTTTCTATACAACAGGAAGGAGAAACTATGCCTTGCCCCAGAAATCCTTCCTCTTCTGAGCTCGTTCCAGTATCTGAGATGCAAGAGAACTAGAAGCTGCCGAGCGAGCAGAAATCTGAGACAACCTGTCATCTGTGGGGAAATCAAGAAGGAAAAAGTAAATAGGAAGATTAAACACACATATCCAAACACAGTAGACATTTTTTGAATATTTTTTTAAGACCTCTTTCACAATGGATGCTAAAACAGTACCACAATACACTTCAATTCAATTACTTGACAACTGACATGCTAGAAAAGAACCTCACAAGGCAGTCTCTAGTATGTTAGGTAATTTTAAGAGAGTTACATGCCCATCTCTTGAGAAACTCAAGAATGAGACCCCTGTGTTCACCTGGGAACTGCCCAATTCTCCAAGTCATCTTGATCTTTACTCTCCTACGTCAGCAGACCTCAGGAATTGTTCCTCTGCCACTGAAATCTATATAGACTAGACTCTAGTAATGACATATTCTTGAATGCAACCCACTGCTTCAAGCAAAGCAGACAACCTTAGAATAATATGACTAAAATATCAGAACCCATGTTGCCAAAAAGAGTCCTTCTGTGCCAAATCCATCTTGTGTGCCAAAAGCTGCTAAAAGGAACATGTCTTCTGAAGAAAACAGAAGTTTACCAAAAAGACAAGAAGAAGCAGGCTTTAGAAATATACTTTTAAAGGGTGTTCCTTTTGAATACAGGGTCCATTTCAGACACAGTAAAGCTCCTAAAACTAATCAGTCTTGATACTGCATGTCTGATAAAGCACATTATAATTCTCTAACAGCATTATTAAAATGTTGCTACAGGTCTGTCAAGATGCTCTCTATGAAAAATGACCTTAATTACACCCATTCTCCTGCAATGGATTTGAAAGAATTTTATCACTAGCTTCCAGACCCCTCACTACAAATCCAAGAAAAAATTCCTCAACTCAATCCAAACAGCACCAGTATTCTGTCAGTGTTTGAATTAACTTTTCAGCAGTTTCTAAATTCTAAAAATACAGTGATCCTAATAGCCTGTAACAGGATCACACACTACGTATAGCAACTATATTCCCATGTGTGAGAAAAGTGCAAACTGCACTTCTGCAAACTGACATGCCATTGGAATAACTCCCAGGTTTGTACCCGAACAAATATGAACAAATATGGTCATACAAAAGATCTGTGAGCTGGCACATTTCACCTGTTTCTGCAAGTTCATACAGTATCATTCAGCTCACAGGGAAACATAAAAAGAAACAGCAGCTACAGCATTTAATCTGTGTGCAGCAATTTGTGTGCAGCAAGCTGCAGAATACTACAGGATTTTGCATGTTTTATGCAGTTGCACAGAAGCTTGGCTGAGCCATCTGCACCACCCACATATTTTCATCCAACTGCAATGAGTAAAACAGAGAATCAGCCTGAACCTTGGTTAAAACCCAAGGAGCAAAGAAGCACCAAGGGGTACAGAAACAAGCTTTTGGTTGTTCTGGGGTATAACTATAAATAAACTGCAATCAGATATAAACCTGCTCTGCCTATACTCTGAGCTGGACCAAACACAGGTGACTGCAACTAGCACAGCACCACATCAGGCTCAACCTCAGACACCACACCAAGAAAAAGTGTACGGCAGATACACTGCCTTTGGTTGACTCATGCTACTGAAAGAGTTTATTTATGTCAGCCCACAAAAAGGCCAAGAAGATGCAGCTGTGCAATGGCTGCTCTTGTAGATTAACTCTAAAATAAACATTTTTTTAAAAAAGGCCAAAACAGCAATCAGAATAGTAGCATGCCATAAGCATCCCTAACACACTGAGCAAAAGGCAGGTGGGAAAATTAAAGTCAGAGGGATCATTTTATGTTGCACATCTGGGGCTAAAGTCGCACATGCAAAACCTTTATCTTAAAGTTTGTGGTACCTTTAAAGTTGCAACCAAAGTTACGCCAGCTGCAATTTGGGCTGTGTTGCAGTTTCCTTCAGTTGCTATCAACACAAAGGCTTACAAATGTGTGGGCAGGAAACAATTTTAGGTATGGAACTAAGCAGGCTATAGTAACCATATCGAGAGCCACACTGGTCTATTAATTTTCAGCCACATTTAATGATTTATTCATATTAACCTATACTTTCATAATCATACTTCAGATTACTAGATTGAACATGTTCAAATTATTCTGATGAAAATACACTGTAGTTATTCAGGCAAACACATAAATCAGTATTATTTACTGCATTCAGAAACATCTCACATTCATGCAAAAGTTAAAATTTATTTAGGTTACATACACAATATACAATAATACTTTGGGACAAGAAATACCTTCATCATTACGGTTTCTTTCCCGAAGAGGCAATTGGAAACTTCTCACTTTTGGATTGCCAAGATTGCCTATGACACAAAGTCAAAAGGCACAGTTTTGAATCACTTAAAAAGAGACTAGGATAATTTAGTTTTAGAACATTTAAAAATGTTGTGACTTTTTTTCCAAAACAACAGTCTTCTAAATAGCACACATAAGAATTCTACCAGACTCTTTACCCTAAGATGAGGTAAAATAATCTTGCTCCACTGTATTCTTCTCAAGACACCGTTCTTTGGTACATGCTACAAGCCACTTAATGAATTGCACTCAAGGTGCAGAACTAGAAACCAGCACCCATTCTAATATTTCTGAGGAAATTCTCTGCATTTCACCTTCCCACTTAACCTGACAACTACTTGTTCTATTCTAGAATGGAAATACTACTTTTTAGCTAATCTCTGTAATCAAAGGACCAAGAACTGTGGGACCTTAAGCAGCTATGGAAAGTCTTTCTGGAATGGAGACTAAGGGGACAAGAGTCTTTATCAAATTTATATCCCCAGTACCCTTAAATATTGTTAAAAACCTTTTGAAATGCTTCAGTACAAATTCCTTCTCAGCCAAGAAAAGGTTTTTCTCAATATCCAATAAATCTTATAGAGAAAGCTTTCTAGTTTCCTTATCCTGCTGAAATAATTTTAAGGAGCTTACCTCTCATAAATCCACAACTCTTTCAAAATAATACTACATCACAAAGGTCCCACTTACACACTGCAGTTAGCAATTGCAGCTGGAAAAGTGTCACACCATCCAAATATTAAAATTTAGAGCTGTTCATGCTAAACCAAATTAGTCTCATGAGTAATATTTATTGAAATTAATAAAGCAAAATCAGACAACAAACTGATCACTGTAATACAGTGATACTAGTGGAATCTGAAACTAAGGTGAATATCATGCACATTTCCTCAGCAAGACTAACCAACGGTATAGATAAAAAGCTTTTGTTTATAAAGAGCACATACTTTATAGATACTGTAAGGCAACAAGCTCAGCATTTCTTGGCCTGAGCACTGCACAATAGTCATTTACATTCTGCATCACTCTAACACAGACTTAATAAACAAAACCCACCATTATGCTGGAATTCTGGATCCTTTAGAGTCCCTTGAATACGATGAGAGGGACTCCAGCAAGGCACAGAACACCTTTTTGCTGACTTTGACTGCTCTTGATGGGCTGAAGCAAGAGGATCTTGCTCATCAGCAACCCTGTTAGGAGGCAACTGATCCTGCCTAAGTGGCAGAGGATCCACAGTTCCCAGCCCAGCAGGTGCAGAGTTAAAGAGTGAAGTGGCTTCCATTTTCACAACAGGCTACAACATAATAGAAAGAAAAAAAAGGAAGGATCAAAAAAAGCACAAAACCACAACATCTCATATACAGCCTTCAAGTACAGATCCCTAAATATGCAGCAAAAGTTCACTTTAAGCTATTATACTTCTCATGCAAGTACTAAAAGTATTCCAAGCCTGAGAGCATAAAGAAAATCTGTTCCTAATAAGAAGTGTTTAACATGGACTGAAAGTAATCTACTCAGGTCAGACCAAGAGCTTATTTTCTAAAACTGATTTTTTAGATTTTACAACAACATAACAAACTTCTCATGCAATTGTGTCTGCTTCTATTACAGAATTTACTACAGAGGATGTATGCAATTAAATGGTAGCTCTCTTTGTAGAACACAGTGCAAGCACAACTTGACAAAAAACTATCAAAATTTTGAGGATAATAACTCATAAATGTTTCTATTTTTCTTTTAGTAACTACTGAAGCTGCAAAGTAAAAGCAACACAAAAGTAAAGGAAAAGTGAAGCTATTATGGCACATTAACCTATCTTTTACATAAGCACCCAACTTCTCCCTCTTGGACAGAGCTCAAGCTATCTGGAGTTGTGCCTTATGTCAATGGCTACAATAATACTAAGGGGAAATCCTACTGGCAACTTTTTTATTTTTCTGTAAATTAATCCCATGCATTTAGTCAAAGAAGTCAAAGTGAAGCACATGTAATCTCACTCCAGTAGTCCTAACTCCTTTGTCTGACACCAGAAAAATATTATGTACTCAGACGTGCCTTTTTTAGTCACAGATAGTGACAATTTTAAGACAGCAAATAACAACTCAAGAAAAATGTTTCTTAAATAAATTATTCATTATTACTTAAAAAGCGCATTCCTAAAATTCATAATGGTAAGTCTGTTTTCTAGCTCACCTGGAAGGACCTTTTATTTGTAGGGTTTGTTGCTAAGTTTCGCTTTCTCTGAGGCGAAGATGATTTGAATTTAGGAGCAGACGCCAGAACAGTACCTCCTATTGTATTGGAAAAGATGAAAAATGCCTTATTACATTAAATAACCTAATGAATAAATTCAATTCCGTTTCTTTTTTCTTTAGGTCTTGAAATACTGCTTTGCATTTAGAAGTCTTTTTACCAACAGCTGGGGTAGTGCGATCATGATGAGTCCTTGGGGTCCTGCTGCCTCTCCTTGAGGATTCAGAAGAATCTGACACAGCTGCAGAAGTGTTCAATATGAAGGCATTCTCACTGAAAAAAATGAGTAATGATTAAAGGATTAGCTAAGGAAGGACGCAGGAGTCTTGCACTCAAGCTTTCTGTTTCCAATCCATTCCTACAATGAAGCCTAAGGCAAGACAGTTAAGGCCTTAACACCCAGCAGCCTGTAGCTAAAACATTTACTTGCCAAGGGGATTCCTGGATTCCAGCCCTTAAGCCTCAATTTCTGTATTTTAAACAGTCTCAAGCTATAAATCCAGGCTCCCTTTGTCCTGAAAAACCCTGAGCGTATTGCTGCACAATACAGAGGCTCAATAGGAGGGCTGGAAAACTTTGAACCCAAAAAAACTCTGAACATGTGGGTTTGACATTCTTTAATGTGGTGGAACTGAAGCCAGAGATCTCAAGTTTCTGTAACCACTATAGTCCCTAGGCTATTAAAGATATGTCCTAATATGATATATATATATCATACATTATATATGTATATATAATCTACATCAACACTACCACTTCTGTCTTCTGCCTCCAGGTGCATTTCAAAAGGATGTGGCAGTATACCCACAATGTGGAGAAATCTCATTCTATCAGTATATGAAAGACAGATCAAGGCAAAGAATTCCTCATTTCTAGCTCTCAAGAAGGTATAACATGCAAGCATTAAGCTTCTCTGCATGGCTGAGTCCATCCCAGAACACAGAGAACTCCAACACAGAAAAGTGACAATGTCAATCAGAGACATCTATGAACTAGACTATCTCTAGAATTAAACAGAAACTTTATAAAGTTTCTAGATGATGGTTTTGAAAGCCTGCATTTAATTTCTGTTGGAGTCTAACATCTCAGTTCTTTTTGCCTGGCTTGAATACATGGTATTATCCCAAATGGAGACCATTATGGTTTCTTACATTTGATCAGTGCTGCAACACCAAAGATAAAATGCAATGAGGAATATAAAATGTGTAGCTGACATGGTTACAAGGGTCAAAGCTCTTCAGAATTAAATGTCTATCAAACTAAAATATTGTTCTATAAAAAAGGTATGCAAAACTTGCACAGTAAAAAGCCAGACACTTCTGAAACTAGATACAATTTGGATCTCTCAAACGTCAAATACACTACTATGCACATACTGAGCTGATCTCTCATTATTTGCCTATACCCCTCCATGTTTTTCTCACCCATGTTTAGTAACATAATCACTGATGATGACTAGATATTTCTTTTTTCTCCTAAGTTCTTTATCTTTGTCCATGAAATCTTTTAAGAAAAATAGATGCCTAAGTACAATATTAGCATGTATCCTATCCTATCACATTCTGTGCTGTCAACTTGATGCAAATCATGAGTTTTAATTTTCACTAAACTTGGCTGCTGTGTAATGAACAGTCTAGTCAATGTAATAAGAGGCCCATACTCCATACTTCATAGTTTTGGAGAAAAACATTAGATTCATTCATGAGTCTACAAACTTCTGTCTTGCAAGTAAGAAATGTGGTATTTTTAATAACAAGTCCATTTCTGTAAACCAGCTCAGTGTCTTAAACCTTCTCATTCCCTATCATACTATTCAAAACAGAAGTACTACCACACCAATTTACACTCTCTTAAATACAAAAACTATTTAATATACAAATTTCTGACCTGTCAGAGAAAATAGACACACATGCATACATATATATATATCAAAAAAATGTTCAGTTTTACCCTTCGGTTTTCTTATCTTCTTTAGCATCCTTATTGTTTTCTTCTAATTTCTGGACCATGACTGCAGCCTGTTCATCTGGTTCTTCTTCCTCTTTCTCTTCTGTTGATTGTTGATTTTTTGTTTCTTCAGTACCTTCCTGTTCATCCCAAACTAAACGTCTTTTGACTGGAACAGTTAAAGCATCTGACATGTCTTTCTTTGTGCTGTCCTGATGTGGTTGTTCTCTGGAGCCATGTTGCTGTAGCACTTCAGGACTTGGTGCAGCCTCTTTTTCAGAAACACTAGGTAAGACAGAACACAGCATTTTGTATCACTGATTTGCACAATATACATGTGTCTATATAAAACACATTCATCCAATTCAGTTCTTTGCAAGAAGCACAGCTCAGACATTAAAAAGCAGTACAGTTGGCATGATGAATGGTTAAGCTGCCACTGCAGTTTCATCTAATGCTTAAGCACATCCCATTTTCAAACTAGATTTTATGAAGACTCTTTCTATATTACCATTTCCAAAAATGCAATGTAAAATAGGCCTGTATTTTCAATTTAAACAGCAAATTAGATTATGAGAAGTGCTCAAAAAACAACTATTTCCATACAAGCCTGTATTAGCATTTTGCTGTTTCAAAGCTGCAGAATATTAGGCAAGAATAACGACCTTACCCAGCAAGATCTAGTGCTCTGATGTTGTTGCTGATTCCTTCTTCTGAACTGGAAGTTGAGGACACATCCCAAAGACTGTTATTATCAGACAGGATCTGATTGAAATGGTATTTGGAGAAGTGTGTTCCCTCTACTCTTTGCCTGTAAGCCTTCGCTCTTTCTCGAAGCTCTCTCACCTACACATCAAGGTTTCATAAGTTTCACAGTTGTTTAAACTTCACTATTAGGCTACTATAAATATTTGCATTAGCTACTGGCAGCTAGAAGAGAAATGCAAATTACTCATAATACAGGGACAGCCACAGCACAAACATTGCATGCCACAGCAAATATAAGAAGAGGAAAGCAAAAATAATATATTCAGTAAGCATGTTTGAGCCATAAAGCCAAAGCAGAATCATCAATTATTCATTCCATGAGCACAAAAATGTATGCAGTAACTATGAATAAGTTTAGTGCTGGTTTCTAGTTTTTTCCATCAGCGCTCAGACACAGTGCTCTAAACACTGAAAGAGAACTTGGATGCAACCAACCTCCATATACCACATGGAATTTAGGGTGTTTTGAGATGCCTAAAGAGAAGAATATAGAGTTATTTTTAAATTTCTTATTTTTCCTCTCAATATTCAAGAGTGATATTGTTATTACTTTTGTAACTTTACTTCAATCTAAGTAAGAAATTAAATACCAAAAACCTGTCAACGTAGCTCTATGCTGCCTCCCTGAGATTCAATAAAAAGCTCTCAAACAAGTACAGTCAGCACTGGCATTCCAAGAGTCTTTTGCCAAGCTTAAGGAAATTAATTCAGATTTCTAAACAACACTCAAAAATACATTCTATAAATTCTATAAATATATTCTACACTAACTTATGATAAATTCAAATCAATAGATCTATGTGTAATACTGAGTTTGTATGCTGCAAATACTGCAACTGTCTCTAGCTAAACAAATATCAGTGAAAAGTTAAGACTAATACAAGAACTCTGGGTGCTATTGTATGCAAGACATAGTGTTAAAATTATTACTTCTAGGCTATCAGTAACTGCAAGAATGAGATACAAAACTGTTCAGGTGTCAATTTTACTCCAAAACAATATAAGTGATAACCCCTTTGTTTAAACATTATGCACCATCATTTTTACAGTTAAGACCATTTAAACACTTGCTGTCTTGTGTCCTTCACCCAAACACAATTAGAATACAGGGAGAAAAAGCAAAATGAAGAAGTTTATATTTAAATTAATAAAAATAACTTTGTGATATCATATGAATTCTGACTAACTAAAAAATGGTCCACAGGAAGTAAGTATTTTGTCAAAAAGCAGGAAAGTAATACAGACATTTCCTCTACCACATTTTCATAGCTTTTCTTTTTTTATCCTTTCTTCATGATAGATTTCACATCATCCCTACTGTAAGGAACAGTTAGTGGGCTCAACTCAGCTAATCCCACTAAAAGTAACTGGATGTAGCAGATGGATATCCAGCTAACATCCCACAATTTGACCCACTAAACTTCCAAAGAATAGCCCATTAAAAATATGTGCTTGTCATTTTCAGAGGAGAATCTAAAGTTTGATGTGCAAGTGATTTACTGGATTACTCACTTTAACTAGAAGAATAAAAGATTAATTATGATAGCCAGAACAGAAGGAATGGAAATCCAAAGCAACAGGGTACCGCAGGAGGAGGAAGAATACTAAGTCTCCAATGAATTGTGAAGAAGTACAAAGGACAACCATCTCCTTCAGCAACTCAGCAGGCAGCATTAACTCAGCAGGACACAGGTCCTAGAGAGTCCTATTGTGATTATGAATTGCCCACATTAATTTTCCAAAAGCATAATTGGAAAAGACTTTTTTTTTTTGTTCAACTACTGAAAAGCACATTGAATAATAAATTGCAGAGAAGCAGCCTACAAGTAATCACTATGGCTAAGGTCACACCGGGATTCCATTATGGCATTTGCCTGTTTGGACTCAGAACTTCAGAAAGCCTGCTTTGGACAGAAAGTCACCCACTTGCCAAGTAACTTCTTTCTAGTTTCCTGCAATTCCCTTTTCAGCAAGAAAATCTCTCTGGAAAGGTCTGATGCTCTCAAAACATATCTTGACAGTGTGGGAAATCTTTGATTTTCTAATTAAATGCCACATGTAAAGTTGAGCATCTATGCTCCACTAGCATTCTCCTCATTCTTTCCCTCAACTGTACTGCAGTGACTCCTCCCAGCTGATTGTGCCACAAACACACTAATCCAAGGCCCAGCCTTTAGTTGCCTTACAAACAATTGCTCTTGAAGTTGAGCATTGCTCCTTATTGGTCTGAATGTTTCATGATGCAACATCAACAAATTAAAGTACTATATGCCAGAAAAATGACATCATATTCTACAGAAACATTCAGTATACCACTTAGGCTGCATGCAGTAGTTTTGCAACCTTAGTTATAGTAAATCTAATGCATATATCAATGTATATGAAAATTAAAATATTGCTTCTGTCCTCTAACATCCTCTTGAGGCTGTTTACACAGAATAGATTATGTCATGCATGCACACACAAACTTTATCTCATACTTTAATATACTTTAAATATTGAGACCCATTTCTTCCAGTTCTACCTTCCATATCACCGTGGACCAAACTAATGAGGAAACTCACATTTCCAAGTATCTGCCACACAGGTAGCAGAACAGTGTCTCACAAATGCTCCCTCTATCAGCTGGGAGAAGACTATGTCAATTCAGTGAAATCAGAGTGTTGCAGAGCTACCTCTAGCAGTTTCTTAGCACACTGTTAATGGTTTTGATTTCCTTGACTAACACAGGAATCACACTTAATATTGCTAGGAAATGTTGTGGTCTTGAAGCTACTCAGCTTCAATAATTTTCACAGTTCTGTCAAATGACTTCATATGGATTAATATGGATTGCAGTTTCTGAATAAACTACAAGAAAATACACTGACTGAAACTTGCAAGAAAAATTCTCAATTTTATGCTGTGTATGAAAGAATTCTATTGACTGTTTTGAATGGATTCATGCATGGTAAGCTAATGAACTGAGCCTGACTATCAAGCCAACCTAGGCTGATACATATATTGTCCTTTTCATTTTTATTCCCTTGGAATCTCCTATCATTCAGCTCCATATTTTGAACACTTCTGCTTGTTACAACTGGGCTGAACATCAAGAATAACATCACCTGTCACAAGAGACTGTTCTGAATGATCCTGATTGTACAGGAAACAAAACTTCTCCCTCACTTTGGAGGTCACATTAGTATGTTTTTTAAGTCTCATCATCTTTTTTTTCCCTATGTATTATACTGGCTTGTCGGAATTAATTGCCTTTGTATACTCACCTTTGGGAGCTTGAGTCATCTGCATTACAATCTCAAAGCTGTATTTTATAAATGCCACAATTCAAAGTTTTTACATCTAAAAATCGAAATACAAAGCATACTCAGGCTTCAGATTTTCTAAGAAAACTCACCTGGCTGTGAGCTTTACTCTTAATACGAGACCAAACTCCGTCTTTGTAGAAATACTGGGCTGGAGACAAAAATTTTGACCTATATTCAGTGTTCATCTTCCTAAAAAATCAAGAATGAGGAGAGAAAAAAAGTAAAGTTTGATATCCAGAATACTCTTTAAGAGCACTTTTAAAGTTACTCAACAAGCATAAATATACTTGTACCTAAATGCCAGTGAGATGCAAAAAAAACCATGCACAAACAACAATTCAAACCAACACAACTAGGAAAGCTGTGAAAAATACTCATTCACAGTTGGTGGTCCTTCAAGTAGTTACTCCTATTGTTTTTGTCTTTCAACACTTCCACCCTAAGCCTCAGCCCTGACAGCCAATAAGCAGAACATAACACACAGATCAACCTCAATAACTTCAATGCAAAGCGTGGGACCTTGATTTAAGTCACTGATGAAGGTACATTTAAGTAAAAATGCATGGTTTGGCATTAATGTGTCTGAGACATTTCCTTCTATGAACTCCACTTTAAAGGCGTTCTGCATACGGGTGGGGTGAACTGCTGGGGCTGGAAACATCTGACTGCCAGAACACTGGTCAGTATAATTCATCTGCATCCTAGTGGCTTTGATCTTCAAAAGGCCTCAGTACTTGAAAAGATGGGTTCATTTTTCCCTTCTGCCACACACATACAAACACAGAAAAATTAACATCATGTAACCTATAGTAGGCAGTAATTTGTACTTCGAGTCCTTAAGCACTGAACTGTGGATGCATCATCTTAAATCTGCAGATATTTTTGGATTTAATCATGCTTCAGAACATTACCAACTTAATTTTAATATATTCAGCACAGGGTGGAAAAGCCCTATTTTTCAATCCTTCTTCAGAAATAGGTCATAAAAGCCTGAAGTCAGGGAATAAAATGAACCTTGCAAAAAGAAAAATATGAAGGTCAAAAAACCCTTTATATTCAAAATTTCTCCCAATATGTCCATTTCTTTAAAACTGACAGAAATCCTTCACTTGTGGTTGCAAAACCAATGGATTAGCACAAAAAACACAACACTGCTGTGCCTTATCCCAGTCATTCTGCTGCAAAATGCATTCAGCCCATGCATTGCAACACAGCTTGCATTCAAGTAACAATCCTGTTTGCACATTGAGAACTTGCACATTTTGTCAGCTATTTGCCCAGTGATTTTTAATAGAATTTTGTCTTGTGCTACTACACTGAAGTCATAAGAGGTAGAAATTTGCCCTTACATGAAAAGAGCCCCAGCAAATGATCAAGAATTTTGCACATTACGCAGAGCAAAACTGACTACAATCTACTGCAAAGAATATGAAAACCAAATAGTTCAAAGTCTTAGCTATACTATATCCACTCACTTTTCCATAAACCAATTTTATTTCCTAGAATTTGGGGTGAACATTTCGTAATCAACTCCCAATATCCAACAGCATTCAGACAGGTAAGTCACCTCTCCCATCTTCTCTCTAATGTCCTAACACCGCCACAAAGAATGAAAGCAATTGCTAGGGCATACATTAAGCACAAACGCAGGAGAGATGGATTAATCTATGCATTTTAAAGCCTACTTCTTGGCTTTTATTGCCCTTGACATATCTCAGATGTGTATGAAAAGGAAATACAAGTTCAATTCTTGCAATGTAGTCATGTGGCAGAAATAAAAAGATACTTTGATAGCACTCAATAACATACAATTTCACTTCATTTCCATGCTTGCCAGATTACTCTAAACAGGACAGATTCCTTTACCTCGTGTGTTTGCTTTTGTTACTCAGGCACACAAGGACTCATAGATCAGAATAAGCAGGCATAAGTACAATCACCACAGTTTTAAGGCATGGAGCAGGCACAGCAGATAAAGCAGTTTGAAAGGAGCACCTATTGAAAGTTTAGCAGCAGCACTGCACTGATTCTATTTCATTCATGTTGTATTCATTAATACTACTATTACTGCATCACAAGGTTCAACTGAACAGGAGTGGTTACAAAGCTTCCACTTCCACTGCCCAGAGAAGAGGATGAAAATTAACATCAGGTTTAGATGTACCCATGACAAGCTCAATCTCAGCACTGCAAGGGGCATTTTCCCCTGCAACTGCAGCATGGTGTGGTTAAAGGTCCACAGTCCATCATTCTAAATATTGGGCTGCTGTACACCTACTCACTAGTCTAGGTTTTCCTATTTTATACATACCCACGACTTGTATGTAAAGTGAGGGGCTTTGGATTGATATGTTGCTTATTATTTTGTTTAAGATGTTTCTGTTCTGATTTCCCTTGTTTTGCTGCATCTTCTGCTGGTTTTTGAAACGGCTCTTCCCTCTTACTCTAAGGCAAAGATAATTTTAAAAATACCACATTAGCTAACAATCTGAAAACCCTCATATTTTTTTTGACATCAAGCACTTGCAAATAGTTAATTTTAGTTGTTTTGATACAAACATCACATTCTTTTGCTAACATAAGAACAAACCAGCAAATTGCCAAAGTTAAGACTAAGTGCAACATTCTGCTAGCTAGATGATCCATTTTGACCACTTTACAGAATTAATTCAACATGAAACACAGAAATAAAATAATACGATACCTGCACATTCTAACCTGAATCCATAAGGCAAATTTTAAAATATTTGTTTTATAAATGTTTAGATCGATTTGTTTGGGTTTTACACCAAAGATATTTTTTTCTGATTATTTCATTCTTTCAGAAATCCAATGCATGAGTTCTGATTCTGCTAGAGATCTTCACAGATATTGTTCAAATTCAATTTTAAAAAAATTTAAAAGCCCACCAAAATCCCCCAAAATATTTTCAAGATATTCATCAGAGACTAAGTATTGGTATAAACAACCAGTGTTTAGGCACTTTCACAAAAATTCCCTTCTCATGACTCCTCTTATTTCATTTATTAGCTGTTCTCAAAAATCGAACTGAAATTCCAATATTAAAACCAGAAAAATGCTTCCTGAAAGCCTCAGGCTTTTCAAGCTTTCTTCATATCTACTTAAAGAGGCAAAAGGGGACAAAATTTCTCATCCCCAGATGGGATTTAAAGAACTGGGCAGGTCTGAGTTTTAAATGATAAAACCTCCAAGCCAACAATCCCCTCAGAAGTACCAATGGCTCAGTTTAAGCCAAGGCACTGCATTCTTTTGCTCAGCAGTGGTCTTTATGAACATTTTGTCTGACAACAGCCCTTTCTGTTCTACCAGCAACAGAGATGGGTAGTAAGGAGACTCAGATTAACTGGGAGCATCACACAGCCAGTACTACCCAGGCCAGAAGATTCCTAAAAAACCAGAATGACAGCTTTTTGGAACAGCTCCTAAGGGAGCTGACTCAGAAAGACAAAAAAGGAAGATGTATGCCCAGTGGAAGCAAAGTCAGGTGACATGGAAAGAATACAGAAATACTGCTTGCCACTGTGGGGAGAAAATAAACTATCTCTGATTTATGACATTCAAAAAGCTCCAGATCTCCCATCTAGCCCTACTGCACACCAAGATGCAACACTGGTTCCAATCAGAATATAAATCAAAGATTTAGATTGCAGAAATTATCCTAATTACTAAAAACAAAGTGTCAATTGGGAACACAAAAAAAAAATCACTTCAAAACACAGAAACTTTAAACTGAAAAAAATGCTTTACAGAGGACCCACTACAGAATCCCCAAAGAGCAGAGCCATACAGAATTTTTTTTGGTCTTTACAGCAAAATCACTACTGAGTCCAGTGTGACTAGCAACACTAAATAATTTCAACCTAAACCCACCCCCATATAGAATAGATCAAAACTGCAGAAGTACTACTAAAGCTTTTCTTTCTGGGAAGTATTTGCTTGTTAACACACCAGAAATTCTTTCTCTTCTGAACCACCCCTCTCTTGTGGACTCTTAACAGGAGGAGACCCTTTGGAATTTCTCTCATATGCAGTTTCAGAAGTAATAGCAGGAGGTTTAACCGGAGGTGATTTCTTTGTGTTGCAAATCAGCTGCATGGAAGGAAGAAAACAAAACAAAGAAAAAAAGTGTGATTTGTTTACCTTAAGGCTAAATTTTCAAAATCTGTTAACTTTTTCACACAAATACACCCACATATGAGCAGAGAGACAGTCATCTCTACAAATACAGCATGCATAGACTAATGAACTTCTAGGAGAAATTCAAGACAAATTTAAATACATTTAAAAGTGACCAAATCAGACACAGTTAAACTTGTGATCACTTACTGAAGTCTACTATCAGAGGTTTCGTTTATTTGTTTATTTTATTTTTTGTTCACCTTCAGAGCTGTATGTAGGATCATGTTTTTTTAAAGGCATGCCATAAAAATTCCATATGAGTCCTCAGTCCTGTCCATAAGTAACAGAAAACTGCTCTGAGTTTTAGAGCTGGATGCTTAGAGCTTGGACAAATTAAAATCCACTCCTTTTCAACTAACACAGTATTAAAAATCAAAGTAGAGAATTTCTCTAATATGTGGTAATATGTTATCTTCTCATGGGATTCCAAATTTCAAGACATGCCATCTGTAAGAAGTATGCATTTTCCATAGATTTACTATGAGAATTTAGCTCTGACTTATAACCTAACTTGGATAACTTTGACATTTTCACAAAATCTCTTCAAGGGAAAGGGATTGTCAGTATTAAGGCATATTCTTAGTCACATCAACAGTGAAGAATAATAATTTGTTAATATGTACCATTTTTATCATTAAATTTTCCCTAAGTTCTACTTATCCATGGATATATAGTGTCTATAGACTTATTCTCATTGCTTCTTCTTTTATGCAAGCTGTGAAAAAAGTCTTTCTTCTGAAAAAAGCACAATGTTCACAAACATTAATAATGAAATTATCAAACTGATTGCACACAGAATCAAATGGAATTCTCTTTGACTTTTTCCATAAGGTGACTTTCTAGAAACTGCCTCTTCCTCAAAAGATCCTTTGGCTTCTCTATACTACTGTCACGCATTTCAGTAATTTTTCATTGGATATAGGGCATCTAGGAAACATATCCTGCAGTAAATCCACCTGCTTGGAACTCCAACAGAAAACGATAGTGATTATCTTAGTTATCAACATTTACTGCCTCTGAAAGATGTTACTGAACAAATCCACCACCTGAGGATAAAAAGAGCACATAATCTCTAGTAATCCCACTAATGTATATGTTTCTAGTGAAGAAAGAGAAGTCAAATGCAGAAGTGCCTGTTTTACACTGCAGAATGACCAAAAGACTGAGTCTCCTACGTCCTGATCCCAATAACAGTTAACTGAAAACATAAAGCAGTCTCATATTCAGTTACTTTTTGTGATCTCACCAGAAAAAGCAGTATTTTCAACCCTACAAAGCCCAAAAGCTCATGAGATGTATTAAAATATCGCAACAGTATCTTAAAATCAGAAAAGTCCACTTTTAAATATAAGCTGTCTTCATGAAAGAATAAAACACTAGAGAGACACATCTTAGGGCTTAGAAGTGTATGTGCACAGAGATGGAGACTGAGAATAAGAAACTGGGGCAACACGGATAAATTAATGCAAACAGAAGAACAGGACCCTGTCAGAAAGAACAAAATACAAGGCCTAAGGAGAACAAATACTTAGGCCTGACCACAATAAAGAATCACAAGGAAACAAATCTAATTGTGCTACACTTTTATACAGTGAGAGAGAAAAAAACCTGTAACAACATTACAGATTGTTGTTTCCCCACCAAAAGAGCAAATAAAGGAAATCTTTTTGAAAGGAAAACTTTGCTGATACATAAAAGAAAGTATTAATTTGCTTTTTGGATTCTATAATGTTACCTGTTCAGCTACAAGTATTGGTGACTTTTCATGAGGACTCTTCCAGATGAACTGGCTTTGATATTCAGAATTTCTGGGGATATTTATATCTGTTTTCCTCTGAAGGGCTCTGTGAAACTGACAATGGAAAAAAAAATATAAGTATGATTGTTCCCTTCCCTACAATATTTTGCAACTTAAACATCTTTCAACACATACTTTTAAAACAATGGTTTGAGTTTTGGTTTCAAGAACAAAATGAATGCTAAGTTCATTTTCTCATTATAGTCAAATACCCCCAAAAATCTATATATTATTAGCTAAATCCTTGTTTAATTGAAATCACTGGTGATGACACATTCTGAAGATGCAAATGAAGAGCAAATTCTATTGAATTAAGTAGCACCAAAATCTGATCTCAAACATACTAGTCTCCCAACAAAGAAGCTACAAGAGAGTATCAAAATACAAAACCAAGGAAAGAGTTCAACAAGAGAGTCTGAGCATTTGTGTGAAATTACTGTCAGTAATTTTTAGACCGGTCAATTAAAAAAAAAAACAATTCCCTTACCCCATTACCCATTTTTTCTGATTCCTTTTCTGGAGATGAAAACGCTACATTTTGATTTGGTGGAGCTTCTGAGGGTGATTTCTTCATGCTGTTCTCTGCAAGGGCAAGAGCTATTTCACCACCAGAATCTATCACATGCGACTGAACTTTTGGGGAGAGTCTGAGTCCTTCTGGTGCTTCAAGTTTTTCCTGATTCACATTATTGTTGTTGTGGTCAGCATGCAATTCTGCAGCTTCCATTTCCAGCGGGTCATTCAAATCACAATCTGCTGTCCATTCAAGGGATTTCGAAATCTGTGGATTATGGTAAGGTACCCTTCTCTTGGAAATGAATTTTGGTTCTCTTGTGATTCCTGAGAAAAGCCATATTAGATTTAACAGAAACATTCACTGACAACAAAGTATCACTCTATAACAAGAATAAACTGAAAGTTTATCATACAACTGATTACTAGAAAGCTTGGAGCAGTGACAGACTATGAATTACAGGCATGGCTGAGAAATTCCGTGTTCTTTCCTATCTCCAAATTACTTTCCTTTCCACTAAACAGACAGGAACATGGCGCCCCAGAACCATGTTGGATTAAACCCTATAAAGCAAAAATGTCCACAGGACAATCCTGTGCAAATTGATTCTGGGAGGTGAACAACAACAAAACTCACATATCCAGTGAAAAGAACGTGGTTAATACACGAACATAGTAACCAACCTGTGGGGAGAAAGTATGCTACAAAGCACTTCTAATTACACAGGCACAACACACCTTGCTCAACAGGTTCCCTCCGATTGTGACAGATCTCTATCCGCTTGCAATTTAAGACCATCTCAGATAACTGACAACTTTTATAGTACATACAAAAACATTTCCAAAAATAGAAAAATATTTTGTAACAAAGCCACCATTTTCAGAAGAGTACTGAACGACTGAACATAATCAAAGAGGAAAATCATACGAGGGAAATAGTAATCCACTTCAAAGAGCTCAACTGCAATGGAAGAATTAGTGAAAGCCCCTAACTGGCTGAAAGAAATACCTTCCACAAGACAGACATTCCCATCCCATGAAGAAGCAATGTAGAAAGAGAGAACAACCTATGGTGAAAGGTATGTAGAATACCCATATGTCTGACTACACATACAGGATAGGAAAATCATTCCAGTGGTAAAACACTGAAAAAGTCGGAAGGGCACTCCAAGCATCTGCAGCTGTCAACTTTTTGCTGTAGTGTTCCAAGTGATTCCTAAAACTGCCAGTTATGTCATTCAACAGGAATAACCATAAGTAAATGATCAGTAATAATCTGCAAATCCTATGAGGTACCAAGAGTGACATTTAAAGATATGTTTGTTTAAATGGCCAGAAAAGAGGTGGGAGTGAAAATTAACACAAATATGTAGAAAACTACAGGAAGCATGCACAAAACCACCATTATTATGAGATAGAGGAGAAACTGCTGTATAACTAAGTCATGAGTTTATTGCAAGGTTTGTAAAATTTGCAGTTTAGTTTGACTGGAAAACAAGCATAGGTTGCCATTTTAAAAAAGTTAACACACTTAGATGTTTAAGCATTTCAGAATTTGTGACAATTATAGTTCTCAATAAGAGGCACCCATACACAGATCCATGTGCTAGGGAAAGCAAGGTTAAAGAAGGATGTATTTTGCAGTAATATATTTAAATTATAATCTTTAGCAAGATTAAATTATTTATTTGAATGTCTACCACCTTGACTAAAAAAAAACCCTATTGCCAGCAGTCAGTTCTTAATTACAAGGCCATAATTTACAACACTTATGATTGTAGGAATGAATGCATTGTACTCTAATTACACTGACTGCATAGTGCAGTTGCAGTGAACTGCACAAATTTTTTTTACTCTGCCTTGCAACACTGCAATAATCACTATTTTTTACTACTCCTTTTCAAAGCACTACAGTTGTCATCACTCTTCAGCTTATTCCTCTTCCTCAGCTCCCTACAGGCCTTTCAACCCAACTGCTATTCCCTTTTCCTCCTGCTTTCTAGCCCCACATTTCCCTCTCATGATAATGTCTACAATCTTTAAATCCTACACTACAGTATCACAAGGTTTTGCTGCAGTGGCTGACCATCTCTTTCGGTTAGCTGTACCTGTTAGATTCGTAACAATTTTACTGTATCAAACTTTGCCCCGAGTGAGTCTCCCCTTAAAAACTGAATTTTATTTACTATTTTCATATATCACAGACAAGCCAATCCCACCCTCGACACACCCTATATGAGTTAACACTGCACCTGTGTTTCATGTTCGGGTCTTAGCTTATGCTGCATGTCAGAAACTACTTTTTTTTTCCAAGGTTTCTATAAAGAGCACTAATTGAAAAGAAAGTTTCAGTGTAGACATAAAGAATATGGAGTTCAAAAACACACTCTATCTAAATGATGACCGAGACTACACTTTTAATTTAATTACAAAGTGCACAAACTGTAACAGTTCACTCTGGCCATGCATTCATCACAGCGAAACTTTGCAGTCCTCGGCTGCAACCAAGGGGACACTTACCAAACTGATCCGACCGAAGTCCTGCCCACAAGCATTTCTGCTGTTGGGACGGGCTACACAACTCTGGGCTTCTCCATTTGAAGTTTCTCTTGTATTCACTCAGCCCCTACAGCAAACAGAGAGGAGTCTGTCAAGCCACCGGTGCATCTCCTGCTTCACTGCTCCTGCAGTGCATCCGGTGCATCTCCGAAGAGGGGAAAAACACCAACACGCTGCTGCAGGGTGAGCTAAGCTGGCAGGTTGCTCTTCATCTTCCAAACCCACCCCCGTCGGAGAACAAAAAGTACTGCTGAGAAAACGTGGAAGCATTCCGTGCACAAAAAAATAATATTAAATTTTTGAAAAAAACAAAACTAAAACCATGCATCGTATGTCTTCAAATAAATGGTTTCAGGAGCAAACAGCCTGGACCCACTGTCACCCGTACGACCGAACTGCTTCTGCCTTTACTGGCCGGTGCCGTGGCGCAGGGGCCTTCCCTCNCCGCTGCCCCTGCCCTGGGGAAGGCGGCCTGGTGGTAGAGGGCTTGCTGCAGCTGTTGTTGCCGTGGTGTCCGCATTAACAGACTGGTCCCCGGGAACAGTGCTGCGTGTCTGGGGAAGCACAACGGGAGCCACCCGGTGCTAATGCATCGCAAGGCCTGGGGGGGCTTGAGCGCCCGGTTACAAAAAAAATCACGTGTCCACGCATGCTGCTTTATGTTGCCACAAAAACAGCGATTCGAGAAAGGAAAAAACAAATTTCCTACCCTTCTGGAGCATCTGCGATGGCGTGGCAGCTGCCGGTCCGCCTTCGCCACCTCCCCCGTCTTCGCCACCCGGTCAGGAGATGCTAATCCAGCTTCTTGTTCAGATATTCCTTCGGGGGTCGCTTTTCTGACTGCCTTCCCCCTGCTAATCTCCATCCTGAGTGGTTTTGACTGTGTCACATTAAAGAGAAGGGACAGGGTGGTACAAACACAAGTGCAGGGTGGGACGTGCCGGCCCAGGACGGAATGTTTACATTCCCTGTTGCCCGTGGCTCCGACCCTGCCCGTGTTCCCTGGCACCAGTTCTGGGGAAAGCTGCTTGAGCCAGGGCTTTGTCACCTCTGCCCCGGCACAGCGCCCTGCCAGGCACGGGAGCAATGTCAGTGCCAGACCACTCACTCCAGCAGAGTTTGGGTCCGCTGGGACCCTGTATAACTGGTGAGCAACAATTTTTTCTGTCGATGTGAGACAGGGGAGAGCACCAATCTGTAATGAAAAGATTGCGAGCAAAGTAAAATATTCTGCGATGTGAACAGCAGCGGGGAGAACAGAAGAAAGGTGCTGCATTGACAGTGTTTTCAAGTTTCACACATCCTTATTCACCAATTTCAAGATCAAGACAACAATTTTGGCGTAATTTACTTGCTGATTACACTTGAAACTGCTAGGTCCACCATACAAAGTTTTTTGGTTTGTTATTACAGTGATTTATTTCGTACTGTTCAATCGGGTCCAGTTCAGTACATTTTCTAAAGTAATGTGCAAACTTGCTACGGAATGTGAAAAGACAGCTGGCAAAAATACAACGTTCAAAATACATATTCCAGGTTTGCCAGGAATCTTTCTCTTTGATATATATGGAAACCAGGCCAAACATAATTTCCGTATGTTTTTAGGATGTTTTTCATTTACCAAACTACAACAATGCTTTCACAGATGGCTTGGGGCTGTCTGAATTTGGAGATGTACTTTAGTGCACAAACACAGTAGGAAACCACACCATCCTGATATGCAGATTTTTATACTTCATCATGTATGTGTCTTTATTTTTTTAAGATAAAACACAATAAATTATCCTGAAACAATGGAATTTGCATTCCTCTTTATGCACTGATTGATTTAAGTTGCATTTTAGATCTTCTCCTTATAGCTATGAGATAGGAATAGCTCATGTAGGGGAAGCACTTTAATAAATGTCAACCATTGAGCTACTAATGTCTTTACCTCATGTTTTTTATCACTGCTGATGTATAACAGCCACTTCAGGTTCAGTGTATACACATTACTGAAGATATAGGTATTCAAGGCAATTTGATGTAAGAATGCTAAGATGCTTAGGCCAGTACCAGTATTTCCATATGAAGGTTGAACAAATAAATGAATAAATGAATAATGAAAACATAAGTATGGGTCTATGTGTAGAAAAGATTGCACTGCATTCACAAACTCACAATCTGGAAAAGTAGGAAAGGATTTCTTCTAGTTTTCTGGAACATAAACTTTCAGAGAGTGATGTAAGTGTGTATCTGTCAGTAACTGGTCTGTACAATTTATTGGATCCTATTGTTTAAAGAAATAAGCATTTAAAGTTTGTGTTGCTACATCAGACAGGTAAGTAGTTTTGAGTCCAAGTTACTTCACATTTCTGTAACACTTGAGAGGTTTACCATCTTCTTCTTTTATTTCCTATAAAGCAAATACAAGTATTTTAATTTGCCTTGCTGATTCTAGATCTAGATTATCTTGTTGCTGTTCTTCAAATTAAACAAAAGATGCAATTTCTTTTGATAAACCACATACAAAAATTCTTTTGATTTTTTATGTGTATAATTTCAAAGTAGTAATTTGCTACCCATAATTTTTTCTTTTCACAGTATGTTTTCCCATTAGCATCACCACATCTTGCTACACATCCAGACCTAATCTTTGACCTTTTCTGTCTCTTGACACCCATACTCTTCAGTCTTGATTTCAAGACTTGAGGAACTTTCACTTGAACTTCAGCCTGCAAACAGCTAATTATTACTAATCTAACTAAATAAAGACCTTCCCATAACCTGTTTCTCTCCCTGCTTGTAAACTCGGATACCGCAAGCTCCCTTAGGGAGCTGGTAACCTGAAGGCTCTTTCTTTTGGTTTAATAGTGGTGGTGTCTCTTGCCAAAACTTAGAGTATGATGTATCAGCAGCCCTACCTCCAGCCAGAAAAGGCTAGACGCAGCTTGCCGTGAAGCCTGACAACTCCACTCCATGTGTCAGCCTAAAGGGAATCAAACAAGAGCAATGAAACATGTTCTCTACCTCCAGAATCTGTAGCCTCTGGCACTCACTGGTGTAGGAGTAAAGGAGGAGTACTAGCACAGCTGGCCTGGATTAGGTCCCATGGTTTTCACTCATAAGAGCAAATGTTTTCTTGTGCAAACTTGTCCCAGCTTATTTTACAACCCATTTAGAAGCTGCAGTGTTACAACTACTTTAATTTTAGAACTCATTTCAATCTCTTTTTCAAGTGACAGAGTTGATCCAGCAGTCATTAAAGGGCATTGTTTTGCTGCTTACAGGGGTCTGGATTTGAAGATATCTTGGCTTCATGTCTCTGATCTTGGCAAAGGCATTAACTCTTATCATCTTAAAGTAGTCTGCCTCTCTGGTACAATTTTGTTCTGAAAAGAAAAAAAACTTCTATAGTTCTTCTTTATAGCTGTAAAAGAGGCCCTAAACATGAAATATGGATAGACAGATCCAACTCTCCACCTACCATCTACTTATTTGTGCATTGTATGTTCTTAGGGCAAAACACCACAAAAGTGATGGCTGCCTTTGAGAACTTCATCTTTAACCCCCAGGGCCAGACACACACAGCAGGGCTTTCCATAACCAAGGGCTGCCAACCTCCATGGCAACCCAAGGTGGTCTTGGATCTTTAAACGTCTTAGATCAGACCATTTTGGAAATCAGCATCCTTAGTCCATGATTCCTCCCTCTTTAAAGTGAGAATAATGAGATTTCTAACTATGGTTTGATATCTGCTAATCAGGAGGGTTGTTTTTTTAATAAAAGCACAAGGTCATTTTTAAAAAGTGTATAATTCCAGTTCAGAAGCAGAACAGAGTATCTCAAATGTGTGTAGATGATGCAAGGGCAACCATGGCCAACTTCATTTTTTTCATTAAAAGAAAAAAGAACGTAGGAGAGCATGTGTCATTTTGATCTAATGTTTGCCTGAAGAGCACAGAGAAGCCACAGCTGCTCATCCTTCAGCAAAGGAACTTGCACCCACTTTGTAGGTATAAACAGCGATCTCTGTTTCTGTAGGGAGCACAGGGCATTAATTTGTGATATGTGTGCAGCTCTATGCACTCAGTCATTACCAGTCAACGTGACTATTCATACTATAGAAATAATCTGCTTTCTGTTTTTAAAGGTGCATAAATTTGTGCACTGCGGTAGCAAAATTGTGTAATGCTGGCATAAATAATCTGTTCTGACAACCCCTCAGGGAGTAACTCCTGTAGACAGGATGTGTGAGTATTATCCCGGGATGATCTGATGCATTGGTAACTGCACTGTAACAATGGAAGCATGAGATGGGTCTCAAGTACCATGGCTTTGGTGGGCAGGCTCAGCTGGGTTGGCAAGGTAATGCAGCTCAACCTCAAAAGGGAAGGCAAAGAAGCTAATAGTCACTGCAGAGGACCATCTGTTAGACAGACAGAATTCCCTGTGTTGTATTAAGAAAACCTTTGGTAAGAGACACACTGAACTTTAAGTGAAATATTTGTAATTTTTCATTTCTTACTTTGCTCTGCATGCCATTTGTAACAATAATCTATTATCTCACTATTGGTGCTATATGCATACATCAGTAAGAAATCACATTTCCATGATGCTGACTCATAGCCATTTAGAAGGAAAGACTCATCAAGGGAGTGCAAATTAGCCACGCTGTCCAAACGAGATTGTTCTTTATGTTTTGGAATCAGGATGTAAGCAGCTCTCCTCTTCCCTGCTGCTCTTGGCAGCATCCTTCAGAAGGTGGACAGACAGAAGTCTATTTCAACAGCCTTGTAGGACAGAATGAAAATCTTGTTCTCCTGGTCTTTGCCTGCCCTAGGCACACTCACATCAACTGTTGTACACATTTCTTACCTGTATTTAGGTCTTGCAAGAAATCTGTGTGACTGTGTACCAGTTTCTGACACATGGTTGTGGCTGTTCACAAGGACACGAGCTTCTGAACATCCTGTATAAGCCTTTGATTACTGCAGATCAGCTTTACAGTTGGAATTATATTAGGCAATACACAGGAATATTTTAGGGCACTGAATACTGCATCGAAACGCTGCAGCCTTATGGTGCAAAGTGCTGCAGGCATGTGATTTGAATGTGATAAAGACTTCCAGTTTTTATTGGTTTTGAGTATATTCTATCCATACCATACCAGTTTGCCCCAGACAATATAAAGCCAGTATAAATAACAAACTCTGTACTCTGGATTATTCACCAAAAGTGCTGTCATGTGCTCCTGCCTGGTAGGTGATGCAGTGCCACACAAATCAAATTTTAATAATCTTGTCAGCATGTCCTTATTAAAGCTGAAATTCTTTAATTCCTTAATTGTATTCACTTTTGTCTGACACACATATAAGCACAAAGAAATCTGATATTTACTACCACAGCTGTTTTCTACCTACTTCTCCATCTGCAGCCCCCCAGGGACATCATTTGAATAATGTCTTGTGTAAACAGCAGTTGGCAAAAATCCTGAAGTCCTTTCTACAGCAGATATGACATCACTGTGACACACATATCTTCAGTTTCTTCAAAAAATTATTTCCTCCAGGTAATGTTCACCAGGGAAACTGAGTAAGCTGAGGGTGTTCCTGGAGGGCCTTACTCATCTCTGGCTGAAGACAGAATGTCTTTGTGTTGTCTGCAGGGGACACAGGTGTGGAGTTACAAACTGAGCCTGGGCCCACCCCTGGTGGTCCCAGTGAGAGGCCCAGTGGTCCGTGCTGCTCTCTGGGGACTTGTTAATGAGATTTGCTGAATGCAAGACCTGTGCAGTTGATCCTGACTCCACACATTCCCAGCTAGAGGAAAACCATCACCTGGGGATGGGCTGAGGCCAGGCAGCAGTGCTGTCTCTCCAAAGACTCATCTGGCAGCAGCTCCCCCAGGACAGGGCTGGGTCTCAGCTGTAGCCTCCCCATGGCACTGCCTGGGGACTTCTGCCTTGGCTGCACTGACTCTGCATCATTCCCAGGCCCTGGCAGACAGACCTCCTGTTGGTGGGAGCCTTCAGGACCTTTATAAAATGGGCAGTTTTTACCGCTGGTCTGCACAAATAAGATGGTTTCTACTATTTTCTTTGAATCCGTGTGTAAATCTAAAGTTTCCAATACCACTTGAAAAGGAAAATGCCGCCCAACCAGCAATCTGGTCCTTATCGCAGCTGCTCAGTCTCAGTACCCAAAATTTAAGTTTCAATCAATTTAGTCTTGGATGCTTTTTCAGCTTCAGATAAACCAGAACTTCGTGTACTTAACAGCTTTCAGAAAATATCTGCAATTAAATATAATACTTTGAATTCATTTCAAAATACCTGACTTGCAATGGTACACTTCCAAAGATAATTTCATTAGAGTTTTTCTTTCTGCGACAGTACCTGGGAACAAAATGCTGAAACTTTCTTCTCCTAAGTGGCTCCTGCTGAAATCAATGGAACAAACTCAGAGGTACAGTCTGCTGAAGGTGAAGACCAAATCTAAATATAGGGCCATTGGCTAATCATCTCTGCTAAGAGATCTAAAAAGGAGTATGTCTTAAAATCTTTTCTTTCTAGTCAGTGGCTTGAGCCTGACCATGTGAGTGATGGTTTGATGTCATTCATGAGAGCCATCAGTTGTCAGTTTTTGCAAAATCTGAATAAACTTTGTTGTTTTTTAATCTGGAGTGGCAGCAAAAGGTTTTGTGATCAAAATCTCCACCTGCAGATCTGCTGGGTGTCACCATAATCAGTTACAATGGGCTGTCAGAATCTAACCCTCAATGAGAGTATCAGGTGAAGAGATAAAGTTGAAACTGTCATATCCTGAAAGTTCTGTTTATGTAAGGACCAACATTCCTGATGACCTCAAGAGAAGGAAAAAGATAATCTTGTTCTGAAGAGAAGGATGGTGAAAGCACTAACTTAAAGAGCAATTTCACATTGAATTAAAACCAACAGTCATGGTACTTAATTGTTTTTAAAGGTTACTTCAGGCAGGTGTTCCACCACTTCTACTATCATAGCCAAGTTGAAATTCTCTCAGCAGACAAAGCAGTCCTTCGTCTGTACCAGGATGTAAAGTTGCAGGAGAGAAGCCAGTAGTAGGTAGGTAGTAGGTAGGTTTGCAAATATCCATTTTAAAATAGAAATGTGTAGGAAAAATCTCTTTCTTTTGGCTGATTTATGCTGCAAGTTTCGATCTAGGTTTGGATTTTCATATACAAAAATTAGAGTTAACATTTTCAGAATATCCAAGTGGTTTTGTTTTTCTTTTAAAATGGTAAATATTTCTCTGACTACACAGTGTCCAGTGTAGCAGCATGGTAAAGACAGGCTGTTTGTGACTAATTAACACCCATTTGCAGGACTTCTGGGGCCACTAATGCAAG
This sequence comes from Toxostoma redivivum, assembly GCA_013397375.1. Taxonomy (NCBI): domain Eukaryota; kingdom Metazoa; phylum Chordata; class Aves; order Passeriformes; family Mimidae; genus Toxostoma; species Toxostoma redivivum. The sequence continues at coordinate 1,448,506 of VXBI01006296.1, read as the reverse complement.
CAGAAAACTATATCCCACCTTATATTTAGAGAAAAGGGTCTAAGGCATGTCTCCAATGTGGCATTAACTTCTCACAGAGTATTTTCTCTGGTGGAAAATATCTGGACATTAAATATTCTATATGCAATCACCTGATGACAAGCAAGCCTAAATTTTCCAATTGAAATTATCAAATTTCCCAAATATTTTACATTTTTGTTGGAAAAAACCAAAAACCAGGACAGTTTCAGTCTGCTCTGGTCTTATCAGAAATTAAACTTTGTAAAAATAATACCAGGAAGATGTCAGAGAATCTTTTGGCGTGTTAATTGAACACTACCAACAGGATCCAAGAAGTCAATCCAACTTGACTGCATTATCACAGCTGATACATTATTCTTAGATTATAGAATGGTATTTTTTGGGGTTTTCTCAATTTTTCAGTCTCTCCTTTAAGTGTGGGTCATGCTGGCAGCATCTGTGAAGTTGTTCCCTTTTCAAACTTAGAAAAATTATTGGAGATTTAATGTTTAATTTTTTTCTCCTTCTGCTCCCTCCCAGACACAGTCATCCTCAAATACACAATTTGTTCTTAAAGAAGATGTTACATTGGTTTCTGTCATAACATGCATCTATCCTGACTACAGTTTTAAAACATAATTCTAATGCAGAAGCTCTTCCAGGTGATTTTCCTCCTAATTTACATCTGCATTTTCTTCACCCCCGTGCTCACTGAACATCGAAAGCATTGTATTATGAAAGCTTAAAGAAGCCATATTTATCGCATTTTTAATGTCTCTAAAATATTTAATCTTCAACAAATAATGCTTTTCTAATCCATTTCTTACATTCTTTAAGATGCATGGCTCATCTCTCAAACATAGTTCTCATTATGTTTTGAATTGGATTATTTAAGGAGCACCGATTAAATCCCTAAAAAGCCTTTATTGTCATACTATCATTTCTGCTACATTCACAAGTTTTCTTCCTGGATACTTTGGGTAATCCCAATGGCAGGAAGGTTTATTGGAAGAAGGATGTGTGGCTGAAAACAAGACCAGGGCCCACACATCACACAGATAGCAGGACCATCTACTGAGGTTCCAGAGTAAAGGTTACGTATTAGCAAGAGGTTTTATCAACATTTCTTGTCATAAGAACTCATAGATGATCCTGCTATTATTTTAAAGCTAATCTAACAGTTTCCAGAAAAGAGTAGCAGAAGTACCACATTTTCCATGTTCCTGGGAAGTAAAGCAATTTAGGGTTTCAGATTTCTTCCTACCTCTTCACCATGGCAAGTCAAATCTTTGGTCTCTGAGTGGGAAGAATGCAGATTTTATGGCGTGACAGTTTCTCTAAAGATTTGTGTGCTTTCTTTTCAGTATTGGCCTGAATCCATTAAACCATACATGAATACACAATACTATAAAATTTCCACTGCAGTCTGTTCTGTGGCTCAATCAGTGCAGAAAGACTGAAGTCAACAATTTCTTCTGTTGTGTTTTGGTCAATAAATCTGCTGATCCAGATTCATTCCTGGTACAACTCCAATGCTGCAATGTGGATAGATGCTGTATTTTTTTTCTTTTCCCTGAATTGTCTTACCAAAAAGATGATAAATCTTCATAAGTACTTTGCTTAAGCTAGGCTGAAAATGTCATTGAACAAGGGCAAATTGAAGAATTTTAATTTAAAATTTACTGCAGGTTTGCTGACATATGATTGTTACATCTATCTATTCCAGGTTAAGACAATAATCACAAATCAAAGTGAAAGACAAGATCACTTAAATAAAGCTACTTAGAAACATTTATTTTTTCAGATACACCTTCCATGGACTGTTGACAACTGTATGATGACCTGAGCAGATGAAGCAATGGCAATGAGTGAGAACTGCCCAAGTGAAGTGCTCCTCTATTCTTCTGTTTTATTACCGCATTGCCTCTGGCTTCAAGACCCAGGTAGAGCCAGCTGGAGCGGGCAGGCAGATTTACAGATGTTAACACATGCCTTTGGCATTTTCTTTCACCGAAGTCAGGAATATCATCTGCAGTCTTCTGAGAGTTGATGTGGTTTGGAGATGAAAGACAAAACTTACCGGAGGATCCAGTGTACTGATTAATAACCTAGGACGTTTAGAAAGTATACCCTGATACTTTTTGTTTGTTTGTTTTCACGAAGAAATGTGAAGAGCGCTGTCTGCGTGGCCGAAGGGACCCAGCAGGGTGGGGCTGTCACCAGTAGGTGGCAGGAGCTGATGCAGCAGAGAGCGCTCGGTGCTGTGCCAGGCNGCAGTCTTCTGAGAGTTGATGTGGTTTGGAGATGAAAGACAAAACTTACCGGAGGATCCAGTGTACTGATTAATAACCTAGGACGTTTAGAAAGTATACCCTGATACTTTTTGTTTGTTTGTTTTCACGAAGAAATGTGAAGAGCGCTGTCTGCGTGGCCGAAGGGACCCAGCAGGGTGGGGCTGTCACCAGTAGGTGGCAGGAGCTGATGCAGCAGAGAGCGCTCGGTGCTGTGCCAGGCGGCTGCCGTCAGTCAGCGGAAGGACTGCCCCTGCCCCT
>VXBI01006296.1:1384876-1445895 GCA_013397375.1 Toxostoma redivivum | reverse complement strand
GGCACTATAAATGTAGAAAGCACTTTAAAGAGAGAGAATATCTGCTTTGAATGTGGTGTCATATATGCAGAAGGCACTCAAAATAAAGAAAATGGAAGGTCCTTGTACTAAAGCACCTATGCTTTAAATGAGATTAAGTGCAGGATAAAATGACAATAAACAAAGGGCTGGATGAAAAGCTGGCAGTGGTGAACAGTCAGACTTAATAATATGACCATATCTTATTTCCTCCTCAGATTTTTTAATACAGTAAATTTATTGTAATAGGATTTCTGGACAGCATCCACTTGAAAGCCTGCAAAGAGGTTAGCAACAGAAGATTGAAAAAAAATTGAGGCATGTCAAAAGATTTTAAGGAAGTCTGAGGCTGGGCTGCAGGAAGAAAAAAGATCAGAGACTATTTCTTTAAAAATAGGTTTAACAATTCCCATTTCTTACACAGACAGCATACTTTAATATATTATTCTAAGTTCCTGAGTCATTTGTGCCAAATGTGAATTTGGTTTGGTTTCCTGGAAGTGTGATGCTACACCCAGACATTACAGTCACAGGGGTTACGCACATGAAGCCAGTCAGAAACTGCTAGGGTAAGAAAGAAAGAGTTCCTTACAGGAAACTTGATTTTTTGGCAGAAAACAAAGTAAGTTCTCAATCTTAGCCAATGAGGTAAGAAAGGAGGGGAATACTCTTTAATTTATAACATAGAGGAAAGCAAATTATTCCTGAGAAAAAACTTCATTTTGCTAAAACCTGAGTTTTCATTGGTACAGGCTTCAGTCATCAATTCTCAAATATTTCTGAGGCATTTTGTGTATTGTCACACTGCAAGACCCTTGCCTGAGAAGGACTACAATTTACACACAGTTGTCAATTATATGCCATTTAGCAATAGATTTGTCATGGACACTTAGAAACCTTGAAGCTTGCATAGGGCAGGAGCTTGCACAAGGACCTTTGCTTCTAGCAGGCTTTCAGCTCAAGCAGAGATGTGTCACCATCCTATTCCCCTGTCTGTGGAGCAGAGCTTGGTCTCACCCTATTGGCAGTACCCGCCCTTTGTGGGACACCCAGTTTCCCTGGTCCCATGGCATTGACAGGCACAACTGATACAGGAAACAGCCCAGGGAGCAGACTTTGAAACAGTACCTGGCAGAGTGAATTACTGGGACTCAGTATTTGCCAAATAAATAAAATAAAATTAAAAACTAAAAATTAAAAAGAAAAAAAAATACCTTGCCAGTCACACCAGCGATGCACAATTAAAACTCTGCAAATTCAAAACATCCAATATTCACATGCTTCCTTTCTAAAGAGGGGTGGGAATTTGGACTGTTTCACAGACAATTGGTGTGTGCTGTTTTTGAGATCAAAAGAGAGAGGCACTTGTTGCATCCAGACCCTGGAAAGTGCAGCCCTGAACTTCCTCATAAAAATCTGCTTTTCCCCTTTCCAGCACCATCTTTCACATGCCCCAACCCAGAGTGCACAAAGATTTCTTTTTTGCTCAGCTTTCCTGAGCAAAATGGCATGTTTGTTAGTGTTGGTCCTATTACATTTGGATCTGTGTTACAATCAAAGGAACTAATTTTGACCAAATCTTCCTAGGACAATCACTGGGCTTATTAGATCTTTTCATGTGTTACAGCTAAAAATCTATCTAGAGATTAGCAACTGGCAATCTGCTGTCCTAGAAGAAGCAGTAGGATCATTAATATTTTATATTCCTGAAGGAAAGTGTTTTCTTAGGTCAAAACATTGCATGATAGTGCTGTTTAAGGTGCTACACCGAACATCTGTACTCATTTCCATTAACTGCGAGTGCGCTAGATCAATATTCAAACACGGTAATTTGTTCTCTGTGATACCACCAAGCATCTAAAAACTGTCTCTAAAACTTGGGTGGTTAATGTGAACCAGGCATTTTTAAATAGATCAGATGGCCCACCCATGATTATAAGCCTGAACATAAGGCAGCATGTTTTACAAGGTCAATTCCAATTAAAGCTCCTCTCCCAACCCAAATATCTTTAATCTCCAAAGACTACTTGTATGCATCATTTCACTTATGCAAGTCTGTTTTGTGATTACTTCCCTGCCCACGTAGCTTTCTCACCCTCATCCGTCATGGTTACGAGTACACACGTAGGGTTGTAAGCAGCCCTAGTGTACTACAGCTGCTTTCCTCAGGTGCTCCTTTGTAGGGCAGCCTTCACAATGTGATTTCATACTTGAGAACAGGCTGGCATGTGGGGGAAGGGGAAAGAACTGCTCAGACAATGATGCTTAGTAGATCGTGTTCCTGCTATTTTAGTTACTAGTTTCAATTTTTCTCTCTACAGTATATTCACAAGCATAAAATTGCAGAGTTACTAAAAAGAGCACAGGAGAGGGGGTTTTGATAGTAAAAATAGAATGAGATTTTAGTCTTGAACATGGATTAGTGTCAAAACTCCTGATCTATACTAGAGGAAGGCTCAGATGTCAAGGGTAGATCTTGGTCTTAATTCTCTGCATGGAAATCTGAAGTAGCTCCACTTTGTCAAATGTTTTGTTGGAAACCTCTCTGAGAGTACAGTGTGAATCAAAGTGCTCAATCCAGGACCAAGAGTGGAAATTTGTATCAGCCCATCTTAAATTAAAAATATGCTTTAAAAATGTTAATATTGCAAAGGTCAATCAGGACACAGACCACTGTAGTATTTGAACAGAGAAGAAATGCATCTGTCTCTGAAGTCTACCACAATATACTGAATTCTTTCTTACTTTTCAACAGGCATAAGAAATGATGGGCTTCTGCAATTGTTCTATGCCAGGAAAGGGGAGTGATTCTGTCTGATTCAGTATTTGAATGCTTTGCATCAGCCCCACAGGACAAAGGAAGGTGGGAAACAGCCAGTCTCCTGACCTGACTGCCCTCTCTCTGGGGAGCTCTCGTCCAGCACCAAGCTGCCACGTACCCTTGGTGCCTCAGAAGAGGAAAGGTGGGGAGAAGATGGCCAAGCCTGTGGTGCTCCCATCCCATCTGTCATCCAGTCCAGTGGGACACTCACTCCTCAGGAGAGCAGAGCAGCCTTCAGGCTATGACTGGCTTTCCTGACACATCCCTGCTCAGCTCGGGTGTGCCCAAAAATCAGACCCAGTGGAGTTACACCAGTATGCATGAGAGCAAATTATGGCCCTGGCTCTTCAGTTTCATTGTTTTGTGTTGGTGATGCAATATGACTAATTTCTTTGGAATAATAGTGCTGCACTCAAATATGCCCCTCTCAGAAATAGATTCCTTGCAAGCTCAGTAAGGGCAACCATTTTAGAAAAACAAATGCAATTTGCCTTAGTTCCTGAGAGCAAAATTACTTTAAAGTAACAGATACTCCATTCAAATTACACCATCTTGCAGTTGTATTATATAAAAGTATTAGATGGCATCATGACACTTTTGAATGGTGCTTTTAGACATGCCATTTTACTGCCTCAAAAAAAAATCTAAGAACATATTTTATAACAAAATGTTCTCCTTTAAACAGACATTCCCCACTGAGGCCTGGAGTTTGCTGGTGTGGGACTATCAGTGCAGTACTATAGAAATAATTGGGGTCTGTGTGCTCCCAGTTGGGACTGGGGATGAGTTATGAAATTCCTCTTCTATTTCTCTCTGACTATTGTGTCAAGTATGTGAATTTCAGGCAAATTTTTCTTTAATTGGCATAGAAAGATGAGAATATCTGTATTAGTTCACCTCACCCGAAATACAAGAGGCCAGAAAGGTTTTAGGGGTGTGTGTCCTCCTACGGGTTCAGTCTCCATGATCTCTACAGGTATGCAAATCTAGCCTTAAGTGTTAAGCATGGGTTCCCTAGGAAAGCTGGTGATTGGAAAAACATGAATAAGAGTCATAAAATGGCAAATGTTCTGGGACAATATTCACTTCAAGATAGAAGGAATTCCTTTGAATATGGAAATATTTTTGGGAATGCCTGAGAAATTTTCCATTGCCCTTCTAACAGTTGATCTGAAAGTTCTGCCTCACTGCTTCCCATAATTTTTCAATTTGAAAATTTTGTAAGGTCATGTTAAAAACAAGAGGTACTAGGAAAGATACCTTGCTAATTTGGTATATTTATTACGTATGCCTGCACAGTTAATTTAGATTTTGAGGAGAAAAATAACAAGTGTATACATTTGAATGAAACAATACAGCATATATTTTATCATCAAAATTTGCTGCATTGAGTATATATTTTCTACTTCTAACAGAACATCTCCAAAGCATGTCTGTCTCTGCTGGAATTCCTGCAATGAGTAAATTTGCAGGCAAACTCTACCTGAAGTATTATCCCCCAAAAACACACTTGTTTGGAGACCATGTATTTGCTTACTTTCTGCAGGAGCTGCCCATGTCCTGAGGACTCAGTAGTTGTACTTGTTATGGCTAAGGTAGACCTTTGGAGCAGATGTTTGTATTGATCTGATTTTGAGGACACACATCACTGTAGTTTCCAAGTCACCTTAGGCAGCATATTTCAGGACTATGTATAAAGAATATTGATTTTTGGATGCCTGTTTCTAAATGGAGAAAACGCAACATCTGCATCTTCTCCCTGAACTTGCACCTGGTATTTCTAATTCCTTCCCTGCAGACTGGCTATAAAGCACTTGCTTGTATCATTCCCTCTGCATGTTTCTAGTACTTGATCCCACTGAAGTCAACAGCGCAATCTTCATGTACACAAGATCATACCTTGAAGATACAGATTAAGACCAAGGTGAAGGAGATAATCATATACTACTTCTGCTTCACACTTTCATACTGAGAGCCCTTTCTGCTAGTAAACTGTGTATACTGCTTTGTCCAGATAAAAATACTTTGGAAGAAGCCATGCTGTTAAAAAGGATCAGACAGAAAATATCTGTGTCCCTCACACATTACTCCTACAAGTTCATTCCCGATTCCCTGACAAGGAAGTGGGGCATCATCACAGAAACAGAAAACAGAGTGAAAAAAATGAAAATGTATCACAGCCTAATCACTTAGATCTCAAGGCAGAAACAAAGACATATGCTGTTATTGCGACCCTTGACACCTTGGACACTGGTATTCAAGAAGGTCTACCTGAAAATTATTTTCATCACACATTTTTGGAAGTGCAGCTTGCAGACATGACCACAGTATAAGCTCAGGTTTAAATTAGCAGTAAGTTGTGGTGTGGAGGCTGTTATGTGGTAGTGCCCAGTGACACTTGTGAATTAAGATGGCCACTGGAAGAAGTGAACATTGCGCATGGCCTCGTGGGACATGCATCTTTGCTCTGCTTCTTTGAGCAACGTAGGAATGGCCAGACTAAATAAAGTTCAAAGAGTGGGCCCAGCACACCATGCAGAGGCATATAGCATATTTAAATTTTTATCCAAACTGCTCATCTAAGCCACACTGATGGATACAGGACACTTGCATTAAAATCTTCACCTTGTTGACAAATAATAGACTATTTTAAAAGTCTTGCAATTGTAGCACTTCAGTTAGATGACGTATGACTAAGGTGATGATGGAGAGAAAGTCTTTAAACTAGTTGATGGTTATGTTCTCTATTAGTGTAAGAAACCCATCCACTATGCTTGAGCTAGACATATGGAAGGTTTTAAAAATACCGTTGGCATTGGGACCTAATATGAAATACATTGCAACATTAATTCTTTCATAAAATCTAGCCCAGTTTATCACAGCAACATTAGAAAATCAGCAGGGATTATTTTTGTGAACAAAAGGTGCAGAATTTGGCCCAGCATTTGATCTATTGCCTGAATGCATCTATGCAATTGCTGCTGCACTTATTTCTGTTTGTGACTAAATGCAACTTGCTTTCTGTGGAAACCTGAATTTGCCCTGTGTATTATTTACAAATGTTGAAAGAAGCATTGATGTATGATAGGAGCCAGTATAAAACTACCAGGGGAAGGCTATTAAGACATATACACACTGAACTCATTAGGTAAATTCATCTTGTATTATTTTTTATAAAAGTCCAGATGACTGTGTATTCTCATTACATCTCCCTGAGCTTTCAAAAAAAATTTTTAAAGGTTTAAATTATCAAATTATTTGTCTTTCAGAAACAAAGTAAGTTTCATTGATAATCTAATACAACTCTAGGAGCCATGGAAGCTGCCTCTGTAGCTCAGTGGCTGCAGCAGTAGGAAGACCCACACCAAATCACACCTTCAGGCTGCATATCCTGCCTTCCCAGCTGAGTGTCCTTAATTAAGGCAGAGTTACTCTGTGTATAAGGAAATCTCTGCAGTAGAAGAGGCAGTGCAGTAAAAGAATTTGAAACCTGGTGTATTGCTGGTCTCCAGCAGAGGTTGTGTCAAGCATCCTTAGGCAGCAGAAGACATCCAGCCTGGGTTCACCACATCTGAGGAATGTTTCTCTTCAGAAGAAATAAAGGAAGCAGAGATCTGGCTGCAAGAATTCCTGAGCAGAGACATGGGTACCACAGCATCCCTTAGGAGAATAGACTCCCTAATTGCAGTAGCTTTTATAGCTCTCCTGGCCAGGTACCTTATTGTTCTTCATCTCCATGAACTGCATGGCTCAGAGCTGTGACTCCAGTGGTGGCAGCTGATAATGTATGAAGCATTTCATCTTGGCCTGTAGCAAGGATTTTTCTATACTGCAGTGAAAGTCAAAACTCGGTTCTAATGAGAACACCATTCATATCTACGCAGACCTTCCAGTTGAATGAAGTACTCTGCACCAGTGCTTGCTCCACTCTGGCATCACACTTCCACAGTCATCTTCCCCACTACTTGAGTGTGAAGCACCCTCAGGTTGCCAGCTAACCATCATCTTCTTCCAGCATCCTTTCCTCTTCTCAAATGCTGACAGACATGACAAAAAGCAAAACAGCAAGAGCACCCTGACTGATTATGCTCTATCCTATTGGCTCCTGACATCTTTTCACTTGGAAAACAGCAAGATACTGACTGTGGCTGGGGAAACTGGGACCTGCTGGGTGAGTTACACAGCAATTATATCTATTTCAGGATAATTCAGGTACACCCCATTACTCCTGGTGTATCATTGATTTTACTGCAATTAAATCCTGGATGTTTCAGGCTTGGCTGAAATGTCAAATATCAATAAAAACAAAACAAAACAAAACAAAAATCTCAGATATTCACAAAACTGATGCTTCCTGAAGATGAGGTAGTGCAGCTGGTGCATTTCTGTCCCTTCTTACTAGAGCTGGTATCTGAGCTCTTTGAACCAGTTCTGTTGACTGGGGCTTGTCTGTGGACTTAATGCGAAAGGCCACGCTGGCTGATTCTAAAAGCCAGGCTCTGGGCTGAAAGATCCCATAATCCTGTTCTTACCCCCCTGATTTTCCTGTGTTGGATGAGCATGTCACCCAGACCCTTTACTGGGAATTAGATCCATTTGTTGTGTTAACATACTCAGGAAGAGCTCATTACACCAGTACTGCTGTCATGCTCATACAGGAGAATCTGTGTTTGTTTGCAGTGCACAGGTGCAATCTATCATCCACATCCTAGGAACAGCTTCTCTCCCTTCTTCTGCTCCTGCATGGGAGAAAGAAACAGTATTTTCATAAAGGACATGTTAAACATCACTGATTAGGCCTGAGAGTTCTAGAGGGTGAACATTTAAAATACGGTGCTCATTTTGTTAGACACTGTTTGAAAACCAATAGTTTACTAGTTGTGTTTGTTGTTTTCTCATTTAATTAGCTCAACGTTCCAGTATCAACAGAGCCAGAAAATATTTAAATGAGATTGGCATGCTTATTTCTTCATTGCTTTGCTGTAGGGGGAGAAGACACTTTAGGGTCTGTCTTTCCATGTAATATTTTATAACAAAGCAAAATAGGCAAGTTATTTCAATTGTCTACGTGTATGTTGAAAAGAGGGATGGTAGAAAGCAAGGCAACAGGAAGCTAAAACATCTTGTCTCTGCATTATATGGGAACACAGCTGGATTATAGCAAATTTATGTCCTATGCAAAATATAACACAGAGTTCCCTGAGGCTTTCTCTGCTCCCCCAAGGACATGTAGTGTCTCCACTGCTACACAGAGCTGCACTGACAGGGGAGTTCTCTACTCTGGCAGGCAGAGACTTACCTACCACCCACTTCTGGCACCATGCTAGCACCTGTGGGGTTCCAACAGCATTTTCCTGGGCCAGGGTAGGGTGGCCTGAGTTGTCATACTCCTCCAGCAGCATCCTCCAGCAGCAGCACAGTTACTCTTGGCTTTTAGAGTTTGCACTCTAATTTGCCTTGGATGAGTCTTCTGGGTGCCAGCGGGCTCAGCCATCATTGCATCCATTATGCCCTCATTGCCCTTCACAGATTGTCCTTCTGACCACGAGATCTAGAGATATGTATGAGCTTCTGTTCAGATTCAGTCATGCAGCCCCCAGACAGAGAAACAGATTCAGACCCAGTAGAGCCACCACATCTAGCATAGGGGCAGTTGGGAGCATTTGCTATGGATCCATTTCACAGAGGATGAGAAGTACCCCAGCTATGAACAGAAAGTACAGGCAGCAGCACTGGCAGACCCTTGCAAGGCTGGGCTTCCTTCCTTCATTCCAGCATCCCCCTGGTACACTGAAAGATTGGGAATGGAAGACTGCTTCAGATGTAAAGCATTCATTTGTATTTAATAGCTAGCATTGATTTCCAATTTCATATCTGCTGAACAGTAGCCACTGGCCACATTAAAATTCATCATCGTCTTCACTGCACCTTCCAATTCAGGCTCTACCATCACCCTTAATGAATCAATCCATGTCAGCATACAATGTATATTTTTTAAACTATTCTCAGTGATTTTATTAAGTTAAATCAGCTGGATTCTGAACATCCTGATTCTAGTTTGTGAGGATAGGAAGATTTTAATATAAAACAAACAGTTCAATGACATGTTCAAACTGTATTGAAAAACTTGGTATTGGACTGCTCCCTGTCTTTAAACCACACATGTTTAATGCATGATAATAGTATTTATCCATCATCATGAAGCTTTACTGCTCCTTAAAGCAGCATGAATAACACCAATCATCTGTTATTCTTTGCCAGTGTTTGGGTGCAGCTCTCTGCATGAATCACCCTTTACCCTCACCATGAGCACACACCAGCACAATCTGCCCAAGAGCTGGGTATTTTGGAAAGACTAAGGGATCCCAGGTTTATTTCTTCCAGAAAGTGAAGCAAATATTTTATTTCATGGCTCTGTGGCTTTGTAGCCAGCATTAGGGTTTGTTTCTGTGTCAGAGGGCTGCAGACCTTGCTATCCGGTGGCCTTGCTGGTAGCACCAGCAGAAACACCGGAAATGTCAGTGATGTAGAAGACCTGGGGCTTTTCCAGCCTACAAAAAGAAACATGGCATCTTCAGCCTAGGGATCAATAGAGGCTGCTGCTTGCTTTGTTTCACATGACCTGAAACCACCCTGCTTTTTTCACCTTGTTACAGAGCAGCACTGAAGTGCATGTCAGTGTGTGGTGTCCTCAAAGGCTTGTGCAGCCCTGTGTAAGGAAAAGGCATAAATCTCATTGCAAAGGATTGTGAAAGACTCTGACAACTGACAGCAGCAAACTCACTTGGTTGTTTCGTGCCATGTGTAAATGAGCTTTTTTTGTTTGCAGAAGGGCAGCTCTGCTTGTATCATGTTCTCCTTCAAGAGATTAATTCTCCCTAGACTTAACGTTAGCACAGTGAGTCCAGAGATACTGGATCAATTAAAAATTCAATAAAAATAAGATGTCATTACCATAATCCTGCAGACTGGGAAACGTGGAGTCGAGTGCTGTACCATCCTGGCCTGTGACAAAAGCCCTGAAGACTGCCGGCTGTGGTGTTAATTGATTGGTGTCATTTATAAGTAATCTAACAATCCTGAATAATTTATTTTGCAGTGGCATGTGCTGAAAACATACAGCTGCACAGATATTTGCACAGCTTCAGAAGAAATAGTGCTAAACAGGGTGTAAGGCAAAGATTAAGATTCAGTGATCTGCTCAGGAGCACTTTATCATATGCTCTGCTCTCCAGTGCTTTTATTACAGCAGAAGTATATAGATCTGGCAGTAGGAATGTATAGACCTGGGTGGTCAACACGTACAGGCTCGATATTCTCTTTCACAGCAGATTACCAATAATGAACTTTAAAAGCAAGGAAGATGGATGCCAAGCAGGAAATACACAGTGCTGAGGACAGCCCTGCCGAGCCACAATAAAAATTGACTGCTCTGTTTCCACAACAAGGATGCTGATGATGGGAAAAGGTCTAACGATTTAGTCTCGCTCCAGCCAAAATGGGGTAAAAATTCTTGCCATTGACTGAGCAGGTTTTCCAGGGGTCACCTCGTGGGGAGTGGCTCTCATCAACCCACATTGTTTTTACAACTGCATGAAAAGCCCCAGCTGACACACTTTGAAATCAAGAGGAACCACCCTAGAGAGCCCGAAGGACTGAAGAGGCTGGCAGCCAAAGCTGAATCTCTTCCCTTATGGATGCACAAATTAAAAGTTCATGTGAGCTCTTACGTGCTAAGAGCTACCACTACAGTCAAAGGCTGACAACCTGGGCCTATTTCAAGTCCACATCATGTCTCACCCAGGATGAATCCCACCCCCACAGGCCAAACTCTGCTCCTCTTCATTTCTCTTAAGGGCAGAAGGCTTGTCCCTAAATTCCAATTTGCTGGAATGATTAACTGCATTTCTGGGAGTAGCTTTGAAAAGTCGCGTATGTGCACTGTAACTGAACCCTAATCCCATGCATGTTTGCAAAAGAACATGGAACTCAACCCCAAAACACTCATGATTAAAGGATGGGCTCCTTACAATGTCATTTCTGTGCTGTTGTATCAAATTTTAGAAGTAGAGAATTATATTCTTGAAACCAGATTCATGTGGCTAGTTTAAAATTGCATTTGTACAAAACATTTGTATTTTAACAAGTGTGGCAGGGTGGGGGATTTCTTTCTGAACATAAGCTTTTGAAGTGAAGTGATCATGCGGAAATCCTAACTTTCACTTCACAAAGTTTTGATTCTTCAATCTGCTCTTGGAACAAAGCCTAAAAACACAACCAAATACAGCTAAATGCCTTGGAAACTAGAATGGCAGGGAAAAAAGCATGTAAACTTTAATTTTAAACCTCGGGTTTTTTCCCTTCCTTCTGACTTTGACCCTGTTTTGGGGCCCAGAGGGTGAACCTACTAACCCTGAGTACGATGAGCTCTGCCATCTCCATGGGACTTTTCCATCTGCACTGCATTTTGAGAGCTGTGCTTGTTTGAGGGGAATGCCGACTGCAGGCAGCAAATCCCATCTTGCTCCAGAGAAGTCAACAGAGAGCTCTCCCTGACTTCAGTCAATGCTGGATAGCATCCAAAGGGAGTGAGGGCAGCAGGGAATATACTTGTTATCATTATTCTTGTTGGTTGTGTAAACAGTGCTCACTTGTGACTGAGAAATATGTGACTTTTCTCCTATAATTTTAAGGAAAAAAGAATTACCAAGAAAATAATCATTACTGCACACTGCTCATTTTTTCTATTGCTCTGCATGTAAGAGCCTGCATTGGTAAAAATACAACTGATCTGGTTAAGTGTTTTAATACACCGGGGAGTAAATTGTTTGGGATGAAAGAAATTCATTATCCACAGTTTGCAGGGCTGAAATTCTGGCTGTTTTAATGTTACTGCCGAGTAAAAAATTTAAAAGTGCATGCTGTGGCAAGCTGAAAATGTCTTTAGATTCTAGTCTAGTACACTAAGCATATTAATTAGATTACTGTTCATTCTTTCAGTAGTGCTGAACCCCAACATGGCTAGGAGGATAACTAAAGGTAATCAGCCGAAGAACAGCCAATTTTCCCTAGATTATTTTTCCATTAACTTAATTCACAATGGGAAAAACTCATGGTTTCCTCCTAAGATAGGGATGGGCAAAGCATAAATGGTAAAGACAGAATATCTCAAGAGGTCACAGATGAACCCAAGAGCTCACAGATGAGCCCAAGAGCTAATGTATTTGCACAGGAGACAGGGGAGTGTCACAGTGGGCTGCAGCAGTGTGTGTGCCCCCACTCCAGGCAATGCAGGTTAGACCCTCTCCTCCCCCTGCAAACAAAGGGCTCCTGCACACAGCAAACACAGCCAGGCCTTACACAGATCTTTAGTGTTTGGACAAGATATTTTGCGATAAAACTAAAGGATTTTCTCAACTAGGCTTTCACATCAGCTTTTTTTCTATAGGACCTTTATTTTTGTCCATACTACCCACTTACTTGTGCATGACAAAGGAGAGAGAGAGAGATGTATTAATTTACTTACTTATTTGTTTGTATTTCACCCGTACTCTGACAAAGCTTCATGATTCAAAAACCTCAACTTGCAAAATCTGAAGCAATTCCTCTTCATGAATACCATGGGAGAAACATCTCGGGAAATTAAATGTTTCCCACCTGAGCTTTTGTATGCGGCTGTTGCCAGAACCCCCCTTGAGCCCTGAGGTCAAGACATGAAGAGAAATCATTTCCAGTTCATTTAAAAGCTTTGTGGGGTGGGATGTCCCCTGGTTAGGCATACAGCTCTTTTTATAAAGTTAGGTTTGCAAGTGCTCAGTTAGTTGTCTTCAAAAGAAATGAACTTCTAAGATTTTTTTTTTAATACCCCCAGTCTCTCTCTTTAGAAAATACTGCTAGATTATATGGTTGTAAAGCTATGGTATTGCTGTGCACAGCTTGCACTAGAGATGAGATAGAACTGTAGAATTCCTGTATAAGTTTTTTGACTGCCTTGGAAAAATTGTATCCCCATCAATAAGACCCCAACATAAAAGCTTCCTCCAGCTTTCTGCCTTGTACTCTGCCAAAATTTGCCACTTCTGCGGCAGAGGTGGTTAGGAACCCATGCGTGCCCTGCAGTGCTGGGGCTGAGGCAGCAGGGTGGGAGCTCGCCCAGTGCTGATTGCAGCTGACAGCAGCCCCGAGGGACCCACGGTGGCTGTGAGGGGTGGGAGAAGCCTCAAGGGAGCTGAGCCAGGAGCAGGACCCCATTGCAAGGCAAGGCTGGCTGCTCAACCAGCACAGTCACCACTCCCAGCTGCCAGCATCAGTTCTGCTCTGGAGGAAACTGCTCTCATAGCTGAGGGGGTCTGCACCTCAGCTGCCCCAGTTCTGGCTGCTGTGTAACACAAACCGCAGATGAAGATAAATTAGCAGCATCACATCCACAGAAGTACCCACAGCACCAGTCCACCTTTCTCTCCTTCCCAGGATGCCATCCTGCCTGGTTCCCCAGGCTCACCCAGGAGCAAAACTAAAATTAAGCATGCTACAGACATTCCCAGGCAGCCCCCAAATACAATTTTCTGTTTAGGAAAACCCTGCATTTCACAATGAACTCGGTGATGCTGCAGGTTTGTTATCCCTGCAGCTAAAGGCGCCTTGGCAAAGGTGCTGCAGGGACCTGAGGTCACTAATATTCATGGCACTTCATTGTATAGGTGTAGAGTTCCTGCCTGGCCCTGTGCTGGGCTGCACATTCACGTGGGGAGGTTCCCACCTTCTGGCTGAGACCAAGGGGCGGACAGAGAGTGTGTCTCTCATCAGTATTTGAGCCTTGCACCTCTTGCACTCCCTTTCTAACTGAGGGGGCTGTTCTGCACTTGCACAGAAAATGATAAAACCAATGAAGTGAAAAGCCATTAATTTGGATGTATCTTGTCTCAGTTTTTGGGTACCTACAAAGAGATGCCAGACGGTGACTGATACTCATGGCCAGGAGCTGGCACCATTCCAACAAACATCAGTGGAAAAGTGGTGCCTCACAAACCCTATCTGGGAAAACAGGCAAGCAACCCCAAATTTAGAAACAAAAAGTAGCGGCACACAAAGCTAGTGGTGATGGTAAAACTGAAGGAGGCTGTGTCTGCTAAGGGCTGCACTGGTGCTAAGCCTAGCGCTTACAGAGATGAAAATCTTTGTCATTGTCTGTTTCACTAATCCTAGTTTGGAGGGTCCTTGGTTAAAATAAAGTGGAAAACCTAAAAATAAACAGGTTCAGAAGTGCTTCATGTATGTGCCTCAGACAGGTTTTTTTTCACACCCATCCTGAGAAATTTGGTTTGAGCAAGCAGGGGTAGAGGAGGAAGGGTGTCCTTTCCCTATTCATACAGCATGTTCTCTAAGCTCTGCTTTTGTGTCTGCTTCCCTGAGTGTACTGAGAAGTGCAGAAACCTCAGTAATTTTGGTGTCTGACCTGATATCACTGCCAGTTTTATCTCCAGCCCCTTGCTCCAAAGGCTTTGACATTTACTATTACCAAAGGATCGCGGTCCTGTCCTCTTCCCCTGGTACGTCCAGCTGGACAGAAAGCTTCAGGATTTGTTCCTTCATGAAGAAAACAATAAGGAGTTGAAAATGCAGTGCCTGGTTGCTGTGTGAGTGCCAGCAGTGCCCCAGTGATACCATTTCACTCAGAAAAGCTGCATGGCCCTGCTTCAGCCTGGAGCTGCAGCCCTGGCCCTTATCAGGTATTGGCTACCTACAAGGGCAATACCATAAGGAATTTTGTTTGCTCAGGTAATGACGGACTTTATTATAGAGCAACTGTACCATGCCAAACATGTTTAATAATTAAGCAATGAGATATGACAAGAGGCAAATTCCAGCACAATTTTTACGTGCCTTGGATTGTATGATAAGGCTGAAGGCCAAGGAATTTTAAATAGATGCTCAAACTATTTTGCATTTGAATCACCTATTCTGTCTACTTTTCCACACTCCTTAGCACAATGGTACTATTCTGTCATAAATATTGCAAGCATTAAATTTCTTATAGTATGAGACCTTGGAATATATTTTCTGAGTGATATATGTGTATCGCTGGCATGAAGAACATGGAATGCACCCTTTTGTCCATGATTAAGTCTGGAATTGATTTTCAGACCACAGTTAACAGGTCTGAAAAATAGGTTTGCTGATGGAATTGCTGATAGATTAACAACGTCAATGCAAGGGAACATAAACTCAGTGCCATGGCTGCTAACTCTCAAATACTTTTTCTTATTCCTTAAAAAAAGAGAGAAGAACTTGAGATTTTGAGACGATGCTTGTTCTTATGTGCTGCAAATTTGGTAAGAGTTCTGTTTACTTCACACTTGTCTCTCTCCTTTAGAACCTGAACACATAATTATGAAATGCAATAATTTCCACAGAAACACCACACTAATGCAGCCTCAATTCTGAGACTTTAATCCTATAAAATCAGGCAAAGACAGACTGAAGAGTCACACAATAGATTTAAAACAAGATCTTTGTGGTGTGTTTTGCAAGGACTTTCTTTAGGCAGAGAACATAATACTGGGTAGTGTGACGTGCTGTACAGCAAATATTTGTTTTTGAGATAAGCATGGAGGCTTGAAAGGTCTAATGAGCTAATTGAAATAAATAAGGCTGAGCTGGAATTCAGGGCCAGATGTGTGTGGCAGCGATGGGGAAGCTGCCCAGATGCTTTGCCACTACTTCTCTAAAAACCTGACTTCTGGTGGGCAAGATACTGTGGGCAAGCTCCAGGCTGCTGATCCCTCCCCACCTCTGCTTTGGGTAATCCATACCTGAAGGAATAATATAAGCCATTCTTGGCATTAATAGGTCTACTAATATTTAAGAGAGTGTGTACTTCATCAGGACAATTAAAAGTAGAATCATGCTCTTTGGAATGGCCAGGATATGTTTTTCAGAGGAAAAAGTGAAAACTGAAAAACTAAATGTTGGCTATTCTGTAATGTAGTCATATATGTCTGTAATGTTCATTAGAAACACCAAAATGTAATTGTGATTCCTGTCCTCAAAAGCCTCTGCTTCAGCAGAAACCTGAAGTTTAGGTGCACTGGAAACTCATAGGAGACAACCTCACCTTGAGGCAGAGAGCCATCATGCAAAGACTAACTGTGGCCATGTGGGAGGGTGGGTGGACACAGAAAAAGCTGGATGGTCACTGAGTGCCACCTCAGCACTGCTTTTAAACTCAGCATAGAAGAATATCTGATTACAATACAGAGGGGCAAGGGTGAGGGAAGAAGGCATCAATTGAGATGTGATCATCTGACTGTGTGGTTGGGTATTTACACATCTTCCTGTGTGCTCAGCCAGCTGTGCGTGTGTAACATCTGGAGCTGGGAGGGGGAGTACAGCTGGGACATGGTCCTTTCCTGATTCCTGCAGATAACCAGCTTTTGCCCTGAGGCATTACACTTCGCTGAAATCTTCCTCAAATCCAATTTAAAACAGACTGTGAGATCATCCTGTAACACTGGCTGGCCAGGACAGCATTAACTCAAGGTATGATATGTACCTTGCAATGCATTTCACTGGGATAGTGAAGAAAGGAGTCAGTTATATTATAAACAATAACAGCCATGTCTTTCTATGTGGCTATTCTTTATATATTCTTTATATAATATAGACTTTTATAATTTTTTTTAATAAGTAAGGGCTGTTTCACAGCCCGTCAGGAAAATGGTTGCATTTTAATACAGTCTAATCGACTTTTATGGTTATCTCTGAGGATTCCTGGTCATAAAAGCTAATTAAATTATACTGATCTACATATTCAAGAACCATTCTATTTCTTACCCTTGAAAGAAAAAAAAAAGAAAGCCAACCAAACTGGAGGCTTTTACTCATGATTAGAACACCTCAGTTTGATTTGCTCACTATTACAGGATATATTCAGCTTTCTTGAACAAGTAACTGTTCTTACTAGTTTGAAGAATGTTGGTTATGTGATTTCAGATCTCTCATTCTGCAAATGTAGAAAGATCTGTATACTCAATTTACAATTCTACATTCATCTAATAATTCCAAAGAGAAACGGTTGAAAAAAAAGGCAAAAGTAAATCATTTGAATCTGCATTATAGGGTCTTTATAAAGTAGACTTTTTGCATTTTATCCATTCTCTTCATTATCTTTTTTTTAGGTGTCCATTTTTATCTTTTGGTTCCATGCCCCTTGTAAGAGATACTGACTTATTTGTATTAACAGTTGAACAGTGTATCAATACTGTAATACTGTAAGAAAATTGCTATTTTTTAAATCTGAACTCTCATTATTTTTCTGATTCTCTCTTTTTTTTTCATATTTATTACCTGCACATTGCCAGATTTACAAGATATTTAGGTACCAGACAAACCAGATGAGTGCCAAGTAAGATTTTATGAAGCCGACAATATTTCTGAAAGTCTTAGTAGAAGTTTAAAACTATCTTTCAGCACCTAAATACCTTTCAAAACACAGCCTAAGGCAGTAAGCAAAATTCTCCCTTAGAATAATGGCCATTTGCCCTGATAAAAATTGCAGAAACTAGTTCCTCTAGAGTTAGTATCCACATATTTAAACACTTTTATTTAGAGGCCTTCTGACAAAATGCACCATACTGATCTCTGTCTAAGTGCCTTAATCCAGCTAAAAGCAACACAGTGCACACTAAAGAATTTTCAAGAATTGCACAGCAGCAGCTGAACTCCAGCAGCTTGTGCCCACCATGTCAGGGAACATGAAATGCTCTAGACACCAGCAGTGAAGTGGCAACATCCTCATTTTGCTTTTCAGTTATGAATTGACTGAACAGCTCTGACCATCTCTTTCACCTTCTGCCCATCTGTCTCCCCTTCTCTCAACTTGTATGCTCCAAGGATTCAGGGAACTGCTGCTAACATCTTGTTTGTATCTGGGAATTGCCTGGCACAAGCACTGTCATTTCCACCGCTTCTCCTTATTGCTGGCCCATTCTTTTTTCGCAGCTCCAAGCAGCTTTTGAAAACACTCCTAACATGATTTTTAAAACATTCATTTACTAAACATAAAGTAATAAAGAGAAGACATCAAGAAAACAATGCAGTTTGCACCAATGAGTAAATCAGCAGTATCAAATCCCTCTGCAAAGATCCTCAGTGCTGTGGGAGTTTGTAATGAATATGCAAATCTGAAGATCAGCTCCAACTAGAAAAAAAGAGGAGCTGATTTGTCCAAAAAAAAAAAAAAGGCAAAAAAAACCACCCCACCTTTTTCTACAATGTGATGCAAAAAATTACCAAAGTTTTGCAAAGCAGTATGAACTTTAGAAGGAAAAATTGTGAACAAAAAGAGGTAAGGCTTCTGGTGGTTTGCTAATTTAACCAAACTGTGAAAGGAAACAGTGAGGGACCAGCCTAAAGATCAGTCTCTGCCTGTGTTTCATACGGTTAAAACCTTACTGACCAAGAGGTGCCACTTTTTAAAAGAGTTGTTAACCAGCTATTAGCCATGTTAGGCTGAGGAACTGGGGGTCTACATTTCTTCAGCGAGGACAGACCAAAACAAGAACATTGTGAGACAAAGAATGAGGACTCCCATTGAAACATGTGCCTCTCACATTCTTGTCAGCATGCATGTACAGCACCACAGTGGCACCACAGCCACCTGCTTTTTCTACTCTGAATCACATAAAATTCAGGATTCTGTGCATTGTCTGAGACATTACTGACATTTCCAGATGCAAGAGGTCCCTGTTTACAGAGACCCTACCCAGCAATGCTTCCCTGAGCACAGCTGCAATCAAGCTGGGGAGTTGTGGTCCCACACTCCTGCCAGGACTTCCCCAGTGTCCAGGGCCTGCAGGGTGTCACTGGGGGACAGCAGGGCAGCAGGGACAGCTGGGTTCCCCCAAGAATCCAGATCACTGGCACCTCTGTGGTGGAGAGGCGGGTCTAAGGGCAAGCCAGTCTAAAGCCAGGGTCCATGAGGTCAGGAGGGCTCATGGCCAGGCACAGCTGCAGAGCAGCATCACAGCTCAGATGGAAGTCCAAAACCATGGACTTGCTTACTCTCCTCTCCTTCAGGATCTGGGGCTTTTCCTGTGATCTTCATGCCTTTCCTGTCTTTCCAGGATTTCTGTAATCTTTCTTGCTGAAGTCCTTGTGGGCACACAGATGCACAACAGAGGTTATATCTCCTGCACTGTCCTCTTGCATCAGCACACCCTTGGGCATTCCCATTCCAGCTCCACTGTGACTTCAGCAGGGGTGGAGGTCCCTTCCTTTCCAGATGAGCTGGTGGGTTTTTTTAGGCTTATCCTGGAGGAAAAGCAGCTGATTAAGCTTGCAAAGTTTAACCCAATCCAGAAAAATATTAGCCGGCGTCAGTCTCAGGTAGGTATGTCTCAGTTGTATTTACCAAACAGCAAGCTCTTCAGGTTCTAATAAACAGTAACATTTCAAGGGTCGGGTTTCAGTGGTGAATTTGTGCACATAAAAAGAAAGTGTATCAGCTCTGCAAGGGGTCTGGTAATCCAGAATGTTTTTGTTTTTACCTGGGAAATCTGACCCCCCAGGTGCGTCCTCAGCAGGGCTGGGCTGCAGGTGCTGCTGACAGCTGTAGCAATGTGTGCTGTGCCTCTCAAGTGAATCTGAGATCTGATCGGGCAGCTCAATAAATATGGCTGATAGATTTTAATTGACTGGTTTCACAGACCCATTGTGTTTGTGTTCATAGATGGATGATAGCTAGGGAAGAGATTCACAAATTTTCTTATTAAAAATGTTTGAAGCTCCTCACCACCATTTTGCTATAATTCAGAAAGAAACTGCTTCAGCTGGACCTTTTTCTTTTTAGCACAGCTGCTCATCTGTGTCTGATCTAAGGACAGTTATCTTGCATTAGCATGCAGGATCTGATAAACAAGTGTGCTCAATAAGATTAGAGCCCTTGGTGTTGACAGTAACGTGGTCCATCCGCAAAAACCTGCACAGTGCTTAGTGAGGACCCAGAGAGTCCATTTTCCACTGAACATATTCTGCTTCTAACCTCCCACCCACCCTCACCCACAATACTGTTTCACTGTTGTGTCCTTCCCACAAGGCACCACAGTTTCTGTAACAATTGATTTTTGTGACTCAAATGCATTTCTGAATGCAAAACTGGATTGCAAAAGAATTGCTGAGGCAATGACAGTCACTGTTTTGGATTCCTCCACAGGTATCTTCTAATGCACCCCTGAGAAGGGGAAGTGTGCCCTTTTAGCACAAGGGTTGTAATGTAACTAGAAAATTTTGTGATCTTTTAGGAAAGTTAACATTTTACAAATCTTCAATTTACTATCTATACAATGTCTGTGTGACAAGAGAGTACCAGTTTTTTAAAAAACAACTCATATTTGGAAACCTCCTTTCCTATTGGAATTGGGGTATATTGATCACTTAAATAGGCATTAGGAACCTAAATGCCCTTTAGGGTCTAGTCCTTAGATGCTTCTTAGATAATATGTCCCTGCCCACAGGGATGTATGACATGGGTTTGACACTAAATTCATTAATCCTAAAACTAGATATGAAAGTGATGGGGAGGATTCTCTGCAGGACAGACATGCCTCCTGCATCATCCAGGTGTTACAAGTACATCAAACCATGGTTCATCTCTCAGGACCTCAGTAGCCCATATTAAAACCCTGATACTGATCGTAAGGATGTTTCTATGGGGAGATCTAAATCCAAAAATAAGTTGATTTAATATATTGGCCACTACCACATCTGTTCTCTAGTATGCCAGAGAGACAAGAGGTGTTCATGCCAGGAACCACAATCTTTGTACCAGATCTTCTTTAAGTAGAACATGAGAAAACAGTTCTGTCTCTCAACACCCTACAGTTTAAAGCTAGGAAAAGATGCAGTAGATGGGCAGAAAAGAAGACAAGAACAAGTTTAAGGAAGTGATAAAACAAATATTTGTCAGTCTAGACAGTCTCATGCAAACTCATGGAGATAATGTGAAAAAAACGAGAGTTTCAAAGGAGAACTGAAGAGACATTTTGAGGCAGCTATGCAGCTGTTTCAGGGAGAGCTTCTCTTGGGACAGCATGAGACAGAACATGGAGGCATGTGTTAGGAAAGCTAGCAGGAGGCCATGGTTATTGGTACAGCCAAAGACACAGATGGGCCCCTCAGTCCTGAAGGAGGTGGCAGGTTGGGTGAGGTGAAGCCGTGCTTCTCCCTGACCCCCAGCCAGGCACAGAAGGGAGGTCCCAACAGAGACACTCCCTTAAAGCATTACAAGCACTGTTAGCAACTAAGAAGCCCCCCTCCTTACTTTTGACCTGCTGTGAGTCAAAAGTAGCTATAAAACTGAAATGGAAACAGATGGACAAATAACTTCTGAGGAAAAAGTCTCCATAAAAGCAGTATAAACACAGTGTCTTCCAATGTTTCTAAACCAGCTTTTTCTCTGCCTACAATTCAATAAGAAGGTACTGCATGTACCTTCTGATGTTTGTAAAGATTTAGCTACAACTTGAGAATTTTATTTCCCCATTTATCCTTTTGTTGTTTGTTGGTATCTATTTTCACAGATCTTCCTTACCACACTGGATTTTCTAACATTCAAACAACCATTTCTTGCTCCAGCTGAACTTTTTTTTTGTATCAGTGTAGCCACTTTTTGCATGGTCCCTTGATGTTTGTTCTCTGCTTTGTTTGGATTAAAAAAGCAGGACTTGCTCTTTCAATCCTGCCAATTGCCACTTGAATATTTACCAGTACCTACTTGTAAATTCCTGAAAGTTTTAGTGAGTTTTGCATAATTGTTCTGATTATTATCTCTATTGTCCTTTATAAGGGAAAGCTTTTGTCACAGTCATCACTATTCCACATTCTTCCAGCTCCAGAAACAATCCTGAAGTCAGGCCAGATAGATGCCTGGATTTGACCCTGTTAGTCTGATTATCCATGTGTTTGCCAGATGTGCAGGTCAAAGCATAGCCCAGATCATTGAAAGTGCAAGTAGGAGGGAACTAGAGTTGCAAGGAAGAGACAACCTTACTGTGTCACACTAGGGATACCACATTCACTAAGTATTTTCACCCCTCTTGCAGAAACAGAGGTATTCATCTCCCTGACACCAAAAAGGTTTGCTCCGAGGAGCTGCTGTGCAGGGCTGATGTGTTGGCAGGATGCTGTCCTGAAAAAGTTCTCTTAAGTTCAGGCATAGATGGATCAAAAAAAATTGACAGCTACAGCATTACCATTCACACAAAGATTGTCAGTCAGCACTTTTTTCTCTTCATTCTCTTTGTTAGAGTCACCTTAAAAGACTATTGGAACATACAAGCAAAAAAATAATCCCTTATTATTGTTAAAACTTGTTTCTTCATTACTCTTTTGGACTAGATGATCTCTACCATCTGTGCAGTGCAGGGATATTTTTAGCAATTGTAAACTGTAGTGATGGACCAGAAACATGCAGTTTTGTACATTTCAGTCAGAATCTGTATTTGTGCTGTTTAGGTCAATCACATGCAATGTGAGTGTTTGTAATAAGTCACCTATATCAACAGTGTGTTTGTCCTCTGCTAAAAAATCATATTATGTAGATTAAAGTGCCGTAGTTCCTTTTTTAAAAAATTTCCTCATATGTAATTGTGGTGACATGGCCTTCAGGAGGCAAGGGCAGTGTGTAGGTCAGGAGGCTGGGTGCCACAAGCTCTGTCCCATTAGTTCACCATTAGTGGGTTGTATGAACTCTCTGGGAAGTGTACGTACAAAGGCTCAAAAAGGAAGCCCACTCTCATCATTCTGTGTCTAAGCACTTATATTTAACTAGCATTGCTTCAACTACAGGAGACATTTCAAAGGGTAGTATTTAAACATGGCTTAGTCACTTCGTTTTTTTGACCTATTGACTATACTTTAATGTATAACCTACAAATATGCAAGAGGAGAAAATGCATGAGTCAAAAGTAGGTGGTGGTAAGATCCTTCACCATGTTTCAGTCCCTTTGTGAAGTGTTGACAGCACGGAAAAAAAAATCCACAAAACTGGCAGCAGCAAATATTCCTTTGGGTAAAGCACTGCTGAAGACAGTAGTAAAACCTGGACACTTGTGCCAATACTGCCCTAGAAGAATACTAGGAAGGGGACTGGTGAGGGGATGAAAAGCAAGTGTGGCTCTTGGTTGTGTTTAAGCTGCAGTACCTTTGAAAATCCAGTACATGCCACTGAAGGTGTACAAAAAGGTGAGTGCCCCCAGGCCTATGGCATTTATATCATATTTCCTGGATACCCAGCACAATATTTTATCCACAAATTTTGGAAACAACTGCCATACAATATTGACAAACAGCTGAATTATTTATTTCAAAGAGTAAAGAAGAAAATTATCTAGATGGTATTGAAAGGAGACTGAGAGTCAGGAAGGCTGGGCTATGTCCTGGTTTTGTCTTTAAATGGCTGTTTAATTATATAATTCTCTTAGCATACATGCACATTGCCATGTTCATCTTTTAAATTATAGTGCTCATCTGCTGATGAAGCCTGTATCATTTCTAAGAAAGTAATTTTGATACCTGAATGACAGGAGCTCTGAGGATGCATTGCATTATTGCTGGCCCATGTGGTCTGAAGAGACCTTCACTGAAATATTAAGCAATAATCTGATTGATTCTGCTTATGACTTCTTGAACTGAGCCATTACCCAAAGTAGGATGTCTGCTGATTTGATAAGAAGCCTTGGAGAAGGTCCTAGGTCTTTCTTTACTTCCAAACATCTTTAAAAGACAGATGTTTATGTTTAGGGATTTTCCAAACAAGTCACCATTCTGCTGCCTGTGAGTCAAAGAATAGAAGAATAGATCTTTTGCTAGGCCCTTCTCAGAGCTTGTTCAAGCATTGTCCTTTCAGTTGTGTTCTCACCATCTCTGTCCCTCTGTTGGAGGGAGAGGCCAGGAAAGGGTCATCATTACTTCCATCTCTAAAACATATTTCACTTCCAAAAGTATTATCCAGTAGGCTGTCAGAGACTTTATCTGGGCCTTTCTTATAGATTATGATCTCCTGGATTTTTTTATAGAAGCTCTTATTTTTAAAGTTCTCTTTCATACCCTCCAGCTTCAGTGGGGTGCAGCCTTATGCACAACATTTGTTTACTAGATTGAAAGACCCTTTTTACCACCTGTAGTATTCCTTCTGATGTCAGCAGTAATTTTGCTGCAAACTAAAATCAAAATTTGCCCTGCTTTTAGCAGGGCTTTGACTTAGATGCTAGCAGAGGCACCATTTTTCAAACAAATATTTACATTTGTGTTTTATTTGTGGTTGATCCTATGGGAAAAAATTAAATGTGTTCTTTTCCCAGTTAAATCTGAACGATCCATATTTGGGGTTAAGAGTTTATTCTGTGATTTTTACTTGCTTTGATATATTTTTATTGCTGAGTTTGCTATGTTGAAGAATTGTGTTTCAGAAATAGTCGGCAGGCAACTTAATTAGGCAGGAGTATACATTTCTGAATGTCACATGGATGGTCCAGAAGTGTGTACAGACAGCTTCAGAAGAAAGTCAGCAGCATCAGAAAATGTTCCTCTAAACAACTGGGAACTTTAAGGACACAGATAAAAGGGGGTTATATTTAAAAATAACCTCCTAGCTAATCATTTTACCCATATGTCAAAGAGCTGCTGCTTTGTCATTTCCTGATGTTGGTTTAGTTTATGTGGTAGTATATGCAATGCATAGATAGACTGTGTATTGGTTTTCTGACTTCAAAACTCTGATGTTTCATCTAGAATTTGAAAAGAGGATGTTAAAGTTACTGTAAATGGGCTCTTCTACTGATTTTCAACAGTACAGGCTTTCACGCCAAGTAAGAGTGGACCAGACACACTTGATGTTGAGAGTTTATTGATGCTCTCAGGGATCCCATGAAGGCAGAAAACCAAAGTGCATAATCCATTTATATATAGTTACCTATAAGAAAGTGCAGTTCAGGGAACACACACAATCTAGACACCTCAACCACAGTCCTCATGCCAAAATCCTGCTGGGGCAGCAGGAAACTCCTGTGCAAAGAAGGTAGGTGTGAGCCTTATCTTTGTGCCTTCCGCACATCCCCTCTGTTTTCCCAGCTACAGAGGCTTTTGCCTCCATGGGACTTTTGTATTAATATTTTTTGATCCATTCTCTATTTGAAAGTATAACATTTTGTATTTTCATTTATTTATAGAATTCCTTACTCTTGCTACAAGAAATGTAGCTGTAAATGGATATTCCATTGACTGCCTAAGCAATCAGAGCTTTAATTTTGCTTTCAGTGAAGTTTCAATTTTCCACAAATACAAGAACAGATCTGTATTCATGACTGCTTTTGATAATTAAACCAAAAAGAGAATAGCTGCCATTAATGTAATGCAGTTTTCCAAATCAATATTGTGGCCTCTTCCTCCCTGATCTACTGAAATACAATTTCAGAAATGCAGAACACATGGCTGCTCATGGGGACGGAGGCACAGAGTTCCTAATGCTCCCTCACTGTTTGGAAAAAGTAAAATCTAAGTTGGTGGGCCTTAAAGAAGAGAAGCTGAGGGGAGCTGGTAGAGTTAAGCAAAGGATATCAGCTTAAGCCACAGAAGTGCCTGTACTAGTTCCATGCAGGGGGAAGGTATTATCAACCTCCTCCTTGCTTCCTCATTAGTTATTTTTGGCTCCAGACAAGTCCTCTTTACCAAGAATGCTAAATTTCCATCACCATCACAAGAAGAACAACAGCAGCAAAACAATGTGCATATCTGGGAATGCTCCAAAGAATGAAGCTCACAGATAGAAAGTGTAACTCTATTTTAACAGAATAAAGAGGGCTTCCAATTTAGTGACTGAGTTCGTATCACAAAATGTTACACTGGCAAAGACATTCTTTGCAAATACATTTCCCAAGCTTTCCCAAAGTCAGCTCATGCTGCATATTTTTCATCTTGTCATTAGGATATCTTGCAAAGTTCAAAAAGTAATATGAATGTTTGTGAAACAGTGAGGCTTCACATTGCAAAGTACAGTATTAGAGAAACACACAGGGGCCTATATTCAATCAGAGCACCAAATTCTACCAAACACTTCATCAGCTTCACCTATTTCTTGTTGGGTTTTTTTTTAAGAGAGAGAATATTGATAAAACAAAAATTTAATAAAATATATCAGTCAAAAATTTCAGAAAATTGTTTCAATGATAAGGACATGTTTTTTTCCCACAAGAATGATTCTTCCATATTCTGTGGAAATCATACCATGCATCTGCACTTTTGGACACTCTCAGCATCTTCTAGGTCAAAAAATTGCATGCATAGGTGGGATTCTTCTGAACATTCATGTCTAATTTGGGGATGTTTTCATCTGAATTAGTGACTTAAGATTTCTGCATAGCCAATCCCAATGGGAGAAGAAAAAAAATATTTTTAAAACTTCCTTCTAAAAATTTTTTAATTTTAGCTTAACACAGACATCTAAAACAGAGATACACCCCTTTTAAAGTGCCTGTCTATTTGTTGATAGTAAAGACAGCCCAAGGTGCCTAGTTCAGACATAGATCTTTGTATTGTAGATGACTCAAGTTGGGTGAGATATATTCTGCCCCATATGTCTTTTTGATTCTACAGGCTCTCTTGGAAGCAGACTAGGCAGTAGACAGTAAAAATACTGAGACATTTTTGTTCTGTATATCAGAAAGTTTGGTATTCCCCCAGCAGGTCTACTCACCATATGTCTTTACATTTGTTCTGTATCACAAAATTGACTTCTTGTTGCTTGGTTAAATACAACGTTTTTGAGAAATTGACATATGGTGGTACCACGCCACTCTTCAGAACTGGAATTCTATGGAAAGCAATGGGGAATTCTGTTTAAAAACTGGTGTTCAAAACTGTCCTCAAAAAATCTCTGCTAAATGGGGAAAAGAAGGTTTTTTAATCAAAAGCACCTCTTCTTAAAATATTGGTAAATTAATTAACTACTATGAGTTATTTGTATCAGAAAATGCTTATAGCAGCTGTTGAGTATGGCACTGAAGTGGATTTGATTCTGTGCATCCAAATGCTTGAAAATTCTTTACACATAGACAGATGTTTAAGATGCAAATGTGCTAGAGCTGAACCTGTCAGATCTAAAAAAAATCTTGTTTGCTTGCTGCTTTCTCCCTCTTTCAAGTAACATTCATTTCATTATTATTTTTATGTTCCAGGGTAAGGAGTAAATAATGTAATGGCAACCAGCTGTCTCTGGCAGTGCTCTCTCTGCCCCCTGAGGCTTCCATACAGTCAGTAGGTGTCCCACACTGTGAGAGCCAGCAGGAGAGAGATCTGGGGAGGGCACATTTGCACAGCTCCAAAAGGTTGAGACTATTTTATAAAAGCTTTCTGGGTGCCTGGACTAAGTAGCACAGGTCAAACCATACCTTGTCTGGGAGTAATGTGGTGAGAAGTATCAACTCATTTCCTCGCTCCTGTGGTGTAATCCACATCCTAATGTTTCAGATAAGGAGTGTCATCTTCAGAGCCCTCCACCTACTGCCTTGGCCACCCTACATCTGAGCTGAGGAGGTCTCAGCTGCAGGATTCTCCATCTGCACCCATCACACCAGACCTTGGGTTCAGAGTATCTGATCTCGTTTCACACAAGCTCCCAAAGCTCTGCTGGCATGCCAGCATTGCTGCTGAATCACCAAAGTGTCTTAGTCAGCCTGCTTAAAATGGCACAGCTCTGAATTTTCTGATTGCCTCCTCCAAGCTGCATCTGACTTTGTGCTGGCACCCCTTGCTTGTTTCTAGCTACTGGCTGATCCTCTTGCTCGTTTCTAGCTGCTGGGCTCATGTCCGAATTGGCACCCCCACGCTCCTTCAGCATCTGTGTTCCAAAGGCCAAGCCCCTTCCTCTGATGAGGTACCAGGGCTCTCCTGCACTTGCACTATCAGGCTACAAACCCTTCAGGGCAAGGGCTTTCTACATGTTAAGCACTGACCTCTTCCTGTACCACATCATGTACATTTACAACACTATCAATTATTTAAAATAGCACTGCCTTCAGTTCAGCCACATGCTGAGTTAAGCTCCATAGCCTTTGGGTAGTTTGCGGCAATTTTATTTTTCCTCCTCAACGTTCAAAAATCTCTTTCTGCTCTGTAGCACTTGTTACTATTTTCTAAGGGAGATTATACGGTGTATTATCACTTGAGAGAAGTGTTTTTGGGGAGATAATGTAAGCTTTCTTCATAAAAATCCAGCTACACCTTCATAGCACTGGAAGGCCATACCTTACCCCCAGAGGGGCCTTGACTTAATTAG
This sequence comes from Toxostoma redivivum, assembly GCA_013397375.1. NCBI lineage: Eukaryota > Metazoa > Chordata > Aves > Passeriformes > Mimidae > Toxostoma > Toxostoma redivivum. The sequence goes on along the minus strand of VXBI01006296.1, from coordinate 1,417,726 downwards.
CACTTTCATTTAGTTCAGACAAGTAATTATTAATATCAACATCCAATTCTAGCAAATCTAGCTGGATGTGCCACAAGGTGACAAGATGTAATAAACATAAAACAAGATGGGCTTAGAAGAAGAGAAAATGTGCCTTTCACTTAACAAGGGAGACAAGGCAGCAACAGCAACAAATGGCAATGCAGGCGTAGCTGCTTTTTTTTTAATGTAGTATACACTAAGATATTTTTTAATGCTTTTTCTCTTGAAGTGTTTTAGACAATTTTAATTATTTACTCAGATTAATTAAGAAATTAGGTTCTGCCTCCTGAAATATAAATACCAGAATGTTATATGACACAAATCTATTTTTATTTAGCTCAGAAATAGCCAGAGATAAATGCAATGCCTTTCGCCCTAAGGTCTGCTAGAAGCCAGTCTGTTGGTGAGTTATCAATTACTCCATTCTACACATGGTAAACAATGAACTTGGCTAGTCATGCCATATATCATATTCAAGGTCACCAGGAGCTTCACCATCAGTACGGGCAGGTGACCTAAAGTAAAGACTCACTGCCAGCCTCCAGAGTCACTGCTTCCTCACAAATTCCTCACACTTTGGTAGCCTTCTACATATCCTCCCATCTATCACAACCCTGTTGGAGGCATCACAACAACAGGAGGATGGTTATTGCCAGTGCTGCTCTGAGGAGCACCTGCAAGCACACACAGAGGATCCTACAGCTCTCCATGTGTCTAGGGAGATGGGGAAAAATTCCCAGTCCTACATTTTTTCAAGGAACAAACCTGAAAGTCCTGGAGGAGAAATTACAAATGGAGTAAACTTTTATACCTTCATCCCAGGAATCTGACTCTGGGATGCTATGGTAAGAGGCCCAAAAGAAGAACTTAACCAAAAAACAGAGCAGAGACTGCAATTGGTGAATGAGAAGGAAATAATTCTGAAATGTTTTGCTTGACCACAAAGCATATTAAAAAGCCACAGTAGCCCAGACAAAGTAAAATTATTTTGCTCTAGAGGCAACCCTATAAAACTACCCTTTTTCTGACTCATGGCTCAGATAGGAAGCCTAAGGCTAGAAGTTCTTTCAGTTCTTCTCTAAGTTTTAACAAATCATCATGGTGCATTTGCCATTTTTCCTATGGCTGATCCAAAAGATCCAGTAAAAGCTGCCCATATATTTTAATTTTTTAAAAATTCTTTATTCACTGAAGCCAGTGTTTTACACATGGTCCAGCAGCTCAAAAAAGGGACGCAATACAGGAAGAGAAGTATAAACTTCTGATTTATGTAAATTGCTGGTCTTCTATGCATTCTCCAAATCTATTTCACTTGCCTATTATGCATAGTCTGGCTTCTTACTGGCCTTCTAAAAGATGTACATTTCAACAAGGAATTTGAGCAAAGGGGACAATGACCTTAGTGACTCCTTAAGGCAATAGCTGCAATAATCTTCTCAGATGAGCAAAATATACATGCATATAACTTGATTTATATTCTACAGGATAACACACTGCTTTCAGAATGACCTCTTACATGAGTAGCTGAGCATCTTCTAATATTCAAAGTGGTTTTGTGTTAAAAGCAGCATTCAAGGCAAATAGCGTGACCTTGTAGAGGTGACAGGGCTGCTGCTGTGGAACATAGGCAGTATCAACAGTCACCTGAGCAAACCAGCCCCATGTGGGTAAAGCTGTATGCCTAAGGCATTTGCTGGGTATAGCCCCATAGCTGCAGCCATCCTGGAAGTTGCTTCAGAACCCGTCTTTCCAACGGTGTTAATAAGCTTTTCCGTTAATAAGTTACTACAAACGCTTTTGCCTCTGTTTGAGGTAACAAAGTAATGTTTCTCAGAGGCATAATGTGAGGTTAGCCCTGAACCGGGAGTGCTCTCCACAAGCACAGTTATTCTTTGTCCTGATTAGGGGTCCATTAGGAAATAACTGGATTTCAGTGACTCCAAGAATGAGACAATTGCACCCCTCCTACCAAAACATTATCTTCAGGAGGGTTTCTACATGCCCCATTCCTCTTCAGGCAAAGTGATTTTGTAACATCCAGACTAGTGTTAACATAGTTAGCAAGTGAAGCAAAAAGTGGTCGCAAAAAGTGACTGCTATGTGTGCCCAGGATACTTGTACTCCAGTTGCCAGCCTTGCTGTCATATCTTTACCACTGCATGAAGTATATTAAAATAACACAGGTAGCTCATAAGTATGCCATATCTGCCTTGAGAAAATATTTATAGTCTGTGTAGACATATCCAGTTCAAAAGCCAAAAAAATGTGGAACAAATGTCTATAAAGACACTCTTTTGCTACTCTTTTTTCTGTTTTGCATATTAGCAAACTAAGCTTCCTTTGTGGAAATTCTTATTTTAGTCTTGCTTAGAATAGACTGGCAAGTGATGGGCTGAGTCATATTGGTTCTGATCTCCCTTATATGGCAGCAAACTAGAAGTCACTGTGTAGAAGTTCCCTGGCATAAAACTAGGCTAAGTGGGATCAGAATTAGGTTCACAAACTTGTGCAAAGGTGTTATAGGTGCTGCTGGTGCTACATGTATTTTGGAGTTAACCCCCATCTAATTCTTCGCCATCAGGGTGACAATAACAGTTCTCAGAATTGAAAAGGAGCCCAAATCCACATGGAAGAGTATATGACAAAATTATCTAACAGCCTGGGAAATGGGTTTTGCTTTAACATAGGATGTCTGAGAGTCTCTCAAACACACTATTAATATGTGCAACCCAAAATGGCAATAAGACTAAAAGCACAAGGAAGGGTTACAAGATAAATCCCTGACATAATTTTACTGATGCCTTATACTCTTTTTATTCTGACTCTCTAGGCTGTCATACAACTATTAAAAACTACTGGGGGATTCCTTGTGATTTCTCTCTGAAGCTAGTTCATGAATCTCATGATCTGACTGGATTAAAAGGCTAGTTGTTCCCTGGCATGTAAGCAACATTATAACAATATTAAATAGCAAATCATCTCATCTTCAGACAATTCCTGAGCATTTATAATTGCTTAATTGCTATGAGTTTTATTGGCAAAGACTGTACAAACTACTTTCCAGGGTGTATTCATTTCCAACCATTTTTATTTCAGTCCCTGCTGTTCTTCTTCATTATTTTTATCCTCTCTGGGCCATGCACCACTTTGCTGAATCCAATGTCTTTTCTTAAAAGCCAGTTTTCCTTGCTAAGTTGTTAAATTTTTTTTCCTGATGGCTTTGATGTTTTTCTTCAGTTTCTCAGTGCATCCTCAGAACTCAAATTCATTTCAGGCTTTTATTTATGTTGATGACTGCTCTTTAATTTACTACTACATATGCCAGCAATTTACAACTGTCTGATTTCCTTAATTTGAATTTTTCACGCAATAATAAGTAAGACACTAAGTCGATGTAGTGCTGTCAACCTAAGGTGAAAAAAAAAAAAAAGAAAAAAAAAAGGGAGGATACAAGCCAACATGTTCAGTTGTTTTATGATTCCAAGTCTTTGTGCCACTTTTGGTCTTCTAATCTAAAGGTAAGGACAAAGATATGCAAATTAGAAACAGCAACAAAAACAACACTGAAGGAAAGTCCGATGCATTTGAAAATATTAGTTGGTTTAGCAATAAAACCAATATACTTATATTTTTTCAAAAGAGATTTTATATTTCAAGCCAAAATGCTCAAGGCCATTTGAAATTCACTTTCAAGAATTGTTTAAAGGTGAACCCCAGTCCAACCATGCAGCATTTGCACAGGGCAACTGTGGGAGGTCACAAAATGGGGAGAAAACATAGTGGGGAAGGAGGAGAAAAGAGCAGAAGGTGAGGAAGGGAGGAAAAAATACTTACAGAATTATCCCATGGCTTCTTAAGTGTCCCTCAGAATATAGTGTACATCCCACCTTTCCCCTTTAGCTCACTACATGGCACAAAAGCATCCTGTGCTTTGTAGTTTTCCTTTAAGAACTTGTTCCCCTCAATTTAAACTCCTTGTAAGGCTCTGACATAGAGAATTATTCTGCTCAGAGCACAAGGATCAGGCTTATACTTAATATTGATATAAGCTATAAAGGCAGTGGTTTTAGTATGTGGTTAAAACAAAGAATGGAGAATTTAGCATGTCTAAATTCACAAAGAGAAAACCGGAACATACTTCTAAGGGAAAAAACACATTGGCACCATTCTCCTTGTCGTGTTCATAAACCCATCATTTCTATGTGATTCCTTTTAAGTTCAAAGCACTGAATTTTTTAGTAAATGAGACGAGGGGGAAATGGTGAAAACCGTTTCCCTGAGGAGAACTATTCCCCAGTTCTTAAAAATTTTGAACATTTCAAAACCTTAGGGAGATGAAAGCATTTTTTATTAACATTTGTGCTTTTCTTCCTGGTATTTTTTAATTTTTATTATTTTTACTGAACGTAATACAGCAAGAAGGAAATGAAGAACTGAACTCTTGAGTTGGTTGACACCAGTCTCCTCTCAAAAAGTTTTGAAAGGTTTCCTGCCATTTTCAGTGGTGTGGCATCATACTTCTTACTGTCCTCAAATTGGGCTCCCATTTAGGTGTTTCAGGGCTTTGTAGGTGTTTTGTACCTGTCATGTGAATTATGGAAGAAAATTCAGCACAAAAAGAGCTAAGAAGAGTAGTTTAAGTTATGTCCCAGAGGTTTTTTTAATATGTTTCTATCTGAAATATCCTGGAAATGTTTATATATAGCAACAGACTCACAAACAGCAGGCAGGAAGGGAGCTTGGGAGGTCCTCTAATCCATCCTGTTACCTGCTGCAGGATAGACCATACCTATGCCACCTCCCACAGATGCCTCTCCAGCTTCTTCTTAGAGATCTGCTTCCCAGGACATATACTCTAATACTTCACTATCCTTACCATTAAAAGCCTTCACTAATGTCCAAGCTGTGTGATGCATGTGCACTATCCCCCTTAGCATGTTTTTTTTCTGGTCTTATCCAACATATACATAGAGGTCAGACAATTTCCTGTCCTCTCCCTGGCAGGCCTCAATGTGTCTGAAAAAAAACCACATTTGAAGGTTGACATCATGTCACTCCTCTTCATTTCTCCACAGAAAATAACCTGCCTTTCCTCAGAGTCTGTGCCCTCATTATTTCTTGAGCATTGATCATTCTTGTTGCTCATATCATGAAAATCTGCCATTAATTCTGCCTTTTCTGATGTGGAATACCCCAAAAGGGATTCTATATGGATGAGAAAAAGATCCCACCCTTGTCAAACCCTTCCTCTCCAACTCGTTATGGAATATCAGTATGGAAAATCTTCATCAGCCACTGCAGAAACAAATAGTATTCAAAGATATATTAAGCTCAACTTTCAGGAAATTGCAATTTGGCCTCATTGAACCATTTGTAAGCATTAATAGGCATTAAGGCTAGTACCAGATACACCAGTTTAAGTGAATACCCACCCAGAGGAAAGAAAATTTATAGGTGCTGTTGGATCCAGACATTCCCCTAACTGCCATGTAAGGGCCTTCAACATAGTGTGGGGAAAAAAAGAAAAAAAAGAGAGATAATCTGAGATGAGAGGGAGAAAGTGCTGACCTGCTGCAACTCAGTCAGTGTTGGTACAAAATGATGCTTAGAGAGCAGGATTCTATCTTCATTCTTTCCATCTTTTACAAATATCAATCCAGTTCACACACAATTAGTATAAAATTTTCTGGAGACTAACTTTCAGAGTTAATCTCCAGAGAGACTGGTCAGTAGCTTTATAACAGGGAATCCTGTGCTGTGGGCTTCTCTTGTGTAGCATTTCAGATTCCATTCAAGAGCAGTTCCCCTTTGTCTGCTGCTTTCATAAATAATGGATGCATCTTGCATTAGAGATTAGCAAAGATTGTTAAGCTTCCTTTTTTGCATGTGCAAGATTTGGTAGCTTTTGAAATATTGATATAGTTGTGCAATTTGATGTACCTATTATGTTTTTAAGAAAGAATTAAAAAAAAAAAAGACAAAAGAGGAAAATTATGCTAGATCTAAAAAGCAGATACCTTACTTTCATAAACATCAGAAAATGTGATCCTTCCATCTTTAAATCTATGAAAAAATAGTTACATTACTAACTTTTGTAATATTCTTTTAAGAAGACTCTACAGAGATTGCTGTAGGTTTCAAAGCAATTATGGTAGGAGGTCATGAAAAGCCTTCAGGAAATGCTGCCAAGGTACTGTACCATCTAAAAGGAAGAACATAGTGCTGGACACTTTTCAAATCTGAATGAGTGTGTGCAAAGGAAGACAAATTTTTAAAGTAATCTTTACTCATTTCACTGATTTTACTTTTAATGTACTATTTTACAATTACATCTTTTATCTGAAAACACATGTTTAGCCTTGATATTCCTTTTAGGAAAAAATGGCCACAGATAATTCACTGCATGTTTTGGTGGGAACCATCTTTATCAAAACTGGTGACTTCTGTTTTTCATTTTGTGTGCATGCTACAGAGTTTAACTGTCTAAACAGCAACATTGTGCTCGTTGTTGTGGTTCTCTGTATGCAGTGAAGTCCTATTTCCAGCTCTCTAGCCCATCCCTTCCACATATTCCACAGACAGGACTTGTAAGTACAGCTTATTATAGGGATGAGTTAACCAGTAATTTCGTTGTTCTCCATGGCTAGGATCCTGAAATGCAGTCTGCCTAGCCAAAAAGGGTGGACAAAAATTGAAAGTCTGCATTAAATAGCCATAAAAGTTACAGGGTCTGATAATACATACAGTTATGGCAAAATCATTGCTTTCATGCTGTAGCCAACTTGCCAGTTCCCAGAGCTGCGGGAGAGAAGAGCAGGAAATAAAGGCCTGAAATAACCTAGCTAATGAAAATTGCAGGCAATATGGTACAGAGCAACTTAGTGCCAAGGCATTTGAATGGTTTGCTGTGAAGTCAGCCAGGATGGCTGGTGCCACATTAGTGCTAATATGCCCTTCTGGAGCATGTTGATTCCTTCAGGACCACACAGTTGGGGCCTTTTGTCCATGTCCCACATTGCAGGGATGCTCAGAGCTGGCTGAGAAGCACAGTGCAGTACTCAGGGCTCTGCAGCAGTTAGCTCAGCTCCAGCTGGACTTAGTACCTCAAACTTAGTGCCAGACTTGCTAAACTGAAGCTGGCTTTGTGCAAAGCCACATTGGGCCATGGGGTGCTTGGACACCCAAGTTGCCTCTGTTCAGAGCAAGCTTCATTCTAGTGGATTAAGTAGCTCAGTGTACAGAATGTACAAAATTGGCTGAGCTTCTTCAGTGGCAAAATTACTTTAGATATTGTATAGCTCTCTAACTGACCAAACTGCTACTAACACTAACCAAACTACTGAGCCTGGTCAGATCCAAAATGCCTCTGTAATCATAATATGGTTTATCCTGCATGTCAGTAAGCAGTCAATAGCTGCCAACTAACTCAAATATTTCCCAAAGTTTAGGTCTTAGTCCATGCTACTCTGTGAAAACAAGGCTAGAGTTTCTGTCCTTACTTTTACCAATTGAGGGAACAGCAGGGTGAGGAACTCATAACTCATGAAATAGAATTGAGAAAATGATGGTTTAGCAGACAAAGAGTGGAAACAACAGGTCTAAGTTAACAAGGACCAAACTATTCAGCTTTCATGACCACACAGGGATACCACAAAAATGATCAAGAAAACTATTTGAAAGTTGGAAAGCAGGAGACAGGTACTGTATTCCTAAATTAATTAACTAAAGCATGACTGACTAGAATTGCATGTGCCTTCTTAAATCACCCATTTAGCAGCACTAGTGAATGTGAAGAGAGCAAGAGAGGTTGATCACACTGTTTTCTTTTGACTCTGAGGCAGACTGCTTGGACTGGGAGAGGATCAGATCTTGCAACAAGCTCTTCACTCTCCTAACATTACTCAGGCTACACACAACGTATCCAAAAGTGGCTTAGCATCTCCCCACATCATAACTATGTTGTAGAAGGAGAGTTAAAAGTACGACAATATTTACAACTTTCTTCTCCTACAATTTTGTGACCTCTATTCACCTTCCTTTCTGAGTTATCATTTGATTCCTCTCTTCTTCCCACCTTTCCTGTGAAGAAATGTGAAATAATCCATAGAAATACTTCAAAACATAGTAACAGAGACACCAATTCAAGCAACATCAGCGCAGCCCAGGCTCTAGCAACAGTAAATGCTTAGAAAAGAATTAGGAACAGAGCAAGTGCATCATATTGTTCCCAGAATATCTACCAAGCACACAGCAATTTGTGGTTCAGAGGACTCCTGAAACAGACATGGTGATTTTGCATTTAATAGTCCCTAATGGGTTCATCTTTCATTAAGTTGTCTAGTCACTCTGGAACCCACATAATTTTACTCATCTACGGCATTTTGTGGTGAGGGGGTCACATCCTCATAATTTTCTTTTCTATGTTGTTACTTAAAGTTCTTGGCTTTAATACATGAAGAAGATATTTCAGGAAATATTTCAAGAATTGACAAATGAAGGTTGATCTTTGACCTTGAGGTGGAGACAGATATGATTCCCCTTCAGAAGATCAGTCAAATATACCTTTGCCTTTACAGAAACATAAAACCACCATAACTAAATCTAACAGTAGCATATATTTTAACAGTGAAAGTACTTGAATCTGGTTTCAGGTGCAAGCTTTTTGTCATGCACAGTTGAATCCATTAGAAAAATTATCAGAAAGTAATCTAAAGTTGGCTGCATAGTGGGGCTGTGAAGATATATTGCTTTTTGTTAAGTATTGAACTGAATTCATGCTGCAGTATGGCTAGACAGACTCACTCCCATGGAATTTCATAATCAGCACTTCCTGTTTTCCACCATTCTTTCTTTCCAAAGGAGACAGTTCCCTGTGCCATTCCTCATAATGTTCAAAGGAATTCACAACAGAAGCGTAGATTCTATTATATACTGAGAAAAACAAATCCTTTGTGCCATTAGGTAATGGAGCATATCTAAAATAATACAGCAGAAGCTTTAAGCTCAGCAAGAAAAATTCTTTTACCGCTGGCTTATTTACAGAAAATGAAGCTGAAAATTTTAGCCACACATACATCTGTATTTTCTTTAGGCCTGATTCTTGTGTTCAAACAAAGGCCTTCTCTTTTCTACTTAATATAAACGCTCCTTGTTTAAATCCAGAGTTCATAACTTTAAATTTTTTCCTAGGGAAATTGTTCTATTGGTGTTACTAATGCTGCTGAGAAGACCAAAAGAAAAAAAAGTTTTCTAAAGCATTTAGGATTCTGTACTATGTTAATACAAACTGAAAGAGAGGAAACACTAAAGCACTGAGCTGGCTTTGAACAGCCTAGCTGGCAATAGGCACTGCACTCTGCTGGCATAACCAGTTTTGCCTGTCATTGTCCGGGAATTGCTACAGAATGAGGTGCTGAGATTTGGACAGAAAGCTCTGGCAAAGAGATGGAAGTCCAAGATATCCACAGGGATGTCACCCAATTTTGTGTAGGTGGATGAGATTATGTTGGGTCAAAGGCAGACAGGAAGAAGGGAAGACTAGGGAGAATTTTCCCATGGAATCTGTACAGTAACCTGGAAGATGAAAAGGAGCTGGAAGAAGCAGAAGGAGAAGTTGGTATGATGGCAGACATTCAATATGATATGACCCGGCATGGGACTAACTAGGAACAGAAAGTGGCTGGAAGCAATCCAAAATCCTTTATAAATTCCAAAATGGTTTCTCTGAAGATCTGGGTCAAGAAATATAATAATAAATGAAAGGGTCAAAGACTCATACTTTTGACTTTGCACTAATACGTACTAGTATCTTCCCCTTTACAAAAGTCCATCTCTCCAGTGTATTGCTGTTTGCTGCAGTGGTTAATAGATTCTGCTTTTGCAGTTCAAGGAGGGAGAGATCTGCTTTCTGTTTCCTTCCAAGGACATGAAGGCTTCAGGAGCAGTGTGACCGTGAAGAGCACGGGTGTAAGCAGGAGAGGGGGCAGAATGACTCCATACATTACTAGCCCAGCAAGCAGGATTTTGCAGGGGAGGAGTGGGCGACTAGACCATAGGGCTGTTGTTCCAATGACTGGCTGCTTCTCAGCAAGACAAGGAGAGGTGGGAGCTGCAAGCAGGCATAGGGCCACAGCTGTCCAGTGGGAGAACAGAACATCCCATGTGTCTGTGAAGAAAAGAAAATGCTTTCAATTGTTGCACCCCCAAGTATCCCACCTGGGTTCCTGCACCCTCAGGATGAGTGGTTAAAGATTTTACACTGAGGAACAGACACAGGTTGTTCTTCAGCCACTATGTTGTGCTGTGCTGTTTGCTCTAAACTTACATTCAAAACCGAGATGGACTTTTGAACTGCAGGTCCCTGGGGAGACAGAGCTATGTACCATTACTAAATTTAGATGCTTCTGAAGTGGAAAATGGTAAAATGTTTTGCAAATAGCAAACTTTTCAGGATGTAACACACAAGAGTTGTTCCACACAGCCTGGCTGTTACACACAAATGTTTGGAAAACAGGCAATCATTAATCTCTTTCTGGAAAAACATATAGATTCCTGAACTGTTCACAGATTATTTCATATATATCCAGAAAGAAAGGCCTGATTTTTCATCCTGGCTCCAGTCACACCGAGCATTTCACACTGGTCCTTCTGCCTCAGAATTGCTGTTCCCTGAGGAGATATTTCAACCCTCTGCAGAAACAGATGAAGCTATGTAAACACTGCTGCATTTCTTTATAATATTTTTAAAGGTGTTTCTTACACTATATTGTGATCTTTTTTCTTTTTTAAAGCTATATAGGTATCATCAAAATTAATTATCTACTACGTCAGATAATTATGTTATTTATGGCCTTTATCACCTTCAGTTCAGTTCAGAGCAATCAATTCTATTTGGAATATGACTTTTCTGTACAATCTTCAATGTCATCATTCCAGCAGCCAAATAGTTATTATTTCTTAGTATTGGGATATGTAGGTTTAATAAGGATACCTTACTACTTTATGTGTCTTCTTGTGGCTTGTTTGTAAAGATATGTAGGAAATTTGGCTTTGGATTTCTTGAGTTTTCTGTGAGAGCTCATCCACTGCATTGCATCACAACATCTGCTTCATGTAAACTTCTAGAAGGTCACTGGGACTCAGCACAGCAAGTAGTAACTAGGGGTTAGCTTGGTGGGTGGAAGCAAGCAAAGGTTCCTCTGCAGAACCTTTCTGACAAGGACTGCAGTCACTACAAGTGATCTCTGCATTACCATGGATATTCAAAACAGTAAATCCAAATTACTCTTGGGATCTACAAACTGGAATACATAAAGAGGAACAGAAAAAGCCCAGAGCTATGCTTCCTCCTTTAGTTTTCATTCATTAACAATAGAGAAGTCAGATGCAATGAAATAAAATGTGACTACTTGATACAGATTGCTTCACTATTTAGACAACAGAGTTCTTTAATAGCAAGAGGCAAAATCCTATAAAAATTAGCATTTTGGCTCTCTGGTGCAGATTGATGGTTCTGAGTAAAACTTGGATAATACAGCGATATGAGACAATTTAAGATAAAAGTAATTATGTTGCAACACCATCTCTTGGTTTACCAGGACAAGGGTTTCCTAAGACAAATTTGATAACCACTTGAGAGGTTTTCTTTCTTTTTTTTAGTTTCCTAGTTACAGAGTTTGTAAGTATCTAATACAAGGCTAGCCCATTTGTGAGGCATCCTAAATATGCTACATCTGAAACTACAGCCTTGGCAATGTACCAGACACCCAAAGATTTCTTACAGTAGTCTCTGATATGCATCAGGTTCCAACAAAACCTACAGATTAAGATAATTTTTGGCATACAAAAAGGTCCAGGCTAGGCCCAGACAGACAAAGACCCAGTGTTTCTCCATGAGTTAGTCACTAAGCTTCTTTGTGATTCAATCCCCTTGCTATCTGTAATATGCAAAACAAAAATACATTTACCTCATTTCTCTAAAGAATTTTAAAATCTACAAATAAAAGAGTTGTACAGCAGAGTTAAGTACTATTATCCTAAGTAACTTAATTGCTGTATCTCAAATCTTTCTATCTATCTATCTATCTATCTATCTATCTATCTATCTATCTATCTTTCTATGATTCATAGGTTTCCTCTCTTTTTACTAGTACTTCATATGGATTTTGTACTTTTTAAAGAAATTTTCAATATTTTCTGCTGACATGCTCCAGAATTTGCAAGGATTTGCTGTTTGGCACTCTGGTTTGGAGCCTGAATTGCTCTGATGCCTGCACCTCTCCTGATGGTCACAAAGGTAACCTTGAAGCTGATGGCATCATCAAGCAGTGCAGTAATGCCTTCTGAGGCTGCAAATAGTCTGTGTTCAGCACAGTGGCCTTCCTGATCATACTCCAGGTGACCAGAAAGCCACATTTGCAGGAGGCAGAACCAGGCAGACCAAGAGCTATCTGGGAAGCTGATCAGACCAGTCCCAGCATGCAGCTGTTGAAGCTGCCTAAAAGTGACCTCTTTCATTTGAAAAAATTGAAGGGAAAGAAGGTGCTGAATAAACATCAGTCAAGCCAAGTCCTGAGAAGCAGATCCTCACCAAAAGAGAGGTATAATATAATAAACTCTTCCTCTAATGTAACCTTTGTTGAGAAAAATCACCAGTTACTTTCACTGTAAACTTTAACAAGAGTCAGGTGTCAATTGACTATCACTAGCTATCATTATTCATCCTGCTCTTGGTAATTCATGAAACAGCTCTGCACAAGCCCAGGTCAGGTCTAGAGGCAGTGTGGGCCCTTCAGGGGAAACTGTCCCACCTGTAGGCATAATGCTAGCTCACAGTTTTCTCTTCTTCTATGCCTTTAAACCATAATTTAGGTACCACATTGCTCTTCTGTTTTTCCCTCAAGCCAAGCATTAACCTCTGTCTTCCCTGCCTGCATTTTCCTAGATAATTAGCAGCTGCATGAGCCATACTGATGGGATGAAGGTGGATATGGAGAACTGGGAGCAAAGATTAAGGCCTCATCCTTTCACCTTAGAAACAGCAGTTTGTTTCAGAAGAGCCCATAAGCGTGGCCATGGCACTCAGGGATTTTTTTTGTGCGTTGGGTTCCACTGTGTGGAGGCTTACATAGAGCTTCTTTTAACTTCCTGACATTTTCACTGATGGGGCTAAACTATGAATTCTTAGACCCCTGAACTTTGCTCCTATTTTGTGGTTTGAGCTCATTTTATTGACTGATAATGATTTTATAATAAGAGAATTGTTTCTCATTAGCGGCTCAGTGACTGCTGAAGGTCTGTGCCTAGTGTAGATTACTTACTCTGGCATGGCCAAATACTTAAATCAACAGAGCATTTTAGCTGTTTCAAATGAAGGCTGTTTTACTGAACTAGTTTCCATTAATTTTCACTGCTGTCTGACAGCTGCTGCATCAGAGTTTCCTTTCTGTAATTAGTCACTGCAAATTTGTATATATGAGCATTGTTTAAATATGAAAGGCAGCTGACACTGGAGTTCTTCATACTGGTGCTGCTAAAGTGATTAGCCCAGCAGGAAAATGAGCAGGAAGGAATATGGATGACTAACAGAAGTGAACTCCTGCAATATGGAAAACCATGTGGTGATTTTGATCGGAGCCATGCAGCAATCATACTTGCAGCAACACCCCTGTGGTGAGTAATGCCGTGGTCTGCCACAATAAAGCTGCTCCTTGGGAGCAGCTCCCTCACACTCTCCTGGACCCCTCTGTCACAAGGCTAACTTTGCTGCCATGCACATAGCAGTCCAGATATACCATTATTGCAATGAGAAATTGACCTAAAGTGCCACTGCAGAGTAAGGCCACAGAGAAGTGAGGCTGCCAGGCTGGACTAGCCATTAGAGTTCTCCCTATTGCCACACCTCCAGCAAGCAAGTCATTATTGTCAGCAAGTGGCCAGCTTTTCCACTGGCAGGGGCACCTTAACCAGGTCTCACCATTTCTTTAAGGCACCCATTTGTGGCTCCACATGACTCTGCCAGCAGCTCAGCAAAACTCTGTGTGGCTGGTCTGTGACCACCAGATTGAATAACCAATGTGAACTAACAAGAATTCTCTTGATTTCCCAACATAATTCACTGTGTCCCTCAACACCAGCTTCACCAGCACCAGTCATACAGCAAGGCAGAGGAGGGAGAAGGCAGGAAGACAAAAGAGCTGCAATTTAATTAAAGCCATAACTAACAGCAAAGAAAACATTTGTGGAGCCACCACATCCACACTCTCTGCAGAATGACTGAACCTCCTCTGGTACTTGTTTCTCTCTGCAAACTACTTGACAGAGCCTAGGAAACCTCCTCAGGATGAACATCTAACTTTGAAATGGTTAAAGTCAGATTAAAAAACCCAATCCAAAACATGTCTGAGACTTTGGTGTGAAAATACCACATCCTGGCACCTTGTTTGCTAACCAGGTTATCAGACAATTCACTTCTGATCCTGCATCTCTCTAGGTGCCCCTCTCACTACCTACTTATTTCTTTCCATCCTTTCAAAATGTATTTTGACATTTTCATTTGCTCTTGTTTCTATTGTACTTGTTTTCTCCTTTCTTTCATGTTTTTTTGTCTTCTCTTTTTTCCTTCCCCTGGTTTACATTTCCATACTTTGTTTTCAGTGTGCTGCTGCCTCGTGGGTTGTCACAGTAACACCTTGTGATTAGCAGGTGTAGTCCTCATCATCCTGTGGGATAGAGATCTAGTTGGCCTCTCAATTTCCCTGCTACAACTCCATGGCCAGACCAACAACAAAGCCTTGGCTGTCTCTTCCCCTTTGTGCTAGCAGTCACCATTGTCCTCCTAAACCTTTCTTCTCCCTTACATCCACATGTCTTCAGTAAGGAAGGCTGGAAAGGCAGCTGATGTAGCCTTAGAGCCAGCCAGCTTCTTGCTTTGGTGACTCGTCAAAAATTTGCATTCCTCAAAACCCAATTTGGAGCTGACAAATCTGAAGCTGACTTCAGCAGTTGTGTGCATGTGGGATTTCAGGCTGGTGCCCCTGACTTCAGGGAGTTGCATACACCAGAACCACCCTTGGGCATACAGGACCAAAACCTCTGAAAGATGGAAATAGAAATAATTCTGAGATGTGAAATAAAGGGTGGCTGGAAAGGAGGCAGGAGGAGAAAAAAGAGGAGAAAAAGCTCCTCTGTGCTTGCCAAGAGACAGCTTGCTGTTCAATCTGGTTTATAACCATTAGCCTATAAAGAGGTACTTCCCAGCTCTGCTGTGCAGTAACACTGAGGATTCAGTGCTCTCCAAGTTGCAAAGGGTCTATGCACATCCTATTGTAACCAAACAGTGTGTTTGGTTGATGATAGGTTTCCTCCAGGTACTACTACACATAAAAAATGCCCCAGATTATTTAGCCCCATTAAAGAAAGCAATTACTGTCTTCATTCAGCTGCACTGGCAGGCCAGAACCACTGTAAAGGAAATTCATCTCCAGGATGTCCAAATGACAGAGCTGGTCCCTGTACAATAAAGCTTACTACAGCAGCCTTTTGTTACATTTTGTACCTTTTGTTACATTCTGCTTACACTGTACAATATTGGGTAACTCGATATTCCTCCAAGTGACATTTAAATTTAAGTCCAGAAAAAAGCTTTGATTGTCATCTTTTGTAAAAACATTACGTGAGAATTTTAGGCCCCTATGTCACTTGATGTAAATCAGCTTTGTCTATAAAAAGCTACTAAACTACCCTCAGACCTTGTAAGGGCTATGATTTTGCATCTTTTTGGTGTGATTACTGTTCAGCCATTTATGTGTGACTACGATAAACATACTTCTTTGGAATTAGTCCACTGAAAAACACATTGCCATGATCAGCTTGCCCTTTTTAGCCCTTCTCAACCCCCACTTGGTAATTTTTCCTAAGTTATTTTAATAATGTTTATCATTATAAGGGTTCTTAATAAGACAGTCTAGCTTTCCCTTCTCACTGCATGAAACACTGCTGCTGGAGTTTGATTTGCATGACCTAAATGATTTCTGCAATCACTGCTCTCCAGTTGTTTGTCCTGGAGGGACAGTGAAGGATTATACTCTTTTAAAAGCATTTCTATTTAGCAAATGCCTCATTTGCAATAAGACATCAGCATTTACCACATTCATAAAGCAGCTAATAAATTTCATTTCTGTTTCAATTTTCTTGCTTCACAGAAGACCAGAGAAAAAATTGCATAATTGAGATCCAAGAGCAGGTAATAATTCCTTACCATTAGCCCTCCAACTGCAGACATGTAAGTCTTTTCAAAACAGTCAATCAGCAGCTTGCACTATCCATCCTATCACAGGGATCCCACATGAGGACCTCCATATCCCACTGCATAAAAATGAAGGGAAGACCACTCTATTGAAGTCTTGAACTTCTGTCCCTCATGCTACTGTTCCTTTCTGTCTCCGTTTCCCTTCATTTAAAAATAAAATAAAAATCAAACCCAGGAACTTAGCACCACAAATATTTTAAATTTGAAGATTATATTTCTTCTGTTTGAGAGACTGATCCAATCAATAGGAATCTCATTATAGAATTAAACTGCTCCTAATTCAAAGCCATATTTTGGGAATGGGGAACAGAAAAATTGTGGGGTGAGATGAAGGGGTGTTGTTCAAGCCTTTTCCAGTTGATGTCTCAGATGGGCAATTCTCAGTACCACTAACTAATGGAAGTAATACTCTCTGGGCCAGGAGCTACTAAGTCACTGAACAGAGGCAACAAGGAAGAGTTTGCTGAGAGAAGGAACAGTCTGGAAGGAACAGATGGGGGAGAAGTCCCCATCAAGCTGCAGCTATTGCAATACAAGAGATAGAGTTCTCCTCATAACAGTAAGCTAAATGAGACTGAGTTGATCAATGATCATGGCAGGAAAAGAACCAGCAGTGAAAGCATTTATAAGTCACTGTATACCTTCCAGTCTGGCAAAGCATTCTGAAATAAACTACTTCATACAGTGGTTGCTGTTAAAGGGAGGCATTCACATTGTATTATTGACTGTTTATCCATATAGGCCTTTACAATAACCACTAATGTCATGTCAAAAGCAGCAATAATGGATTTTCACATCTTCTTGAAACAGCCTGTATTTTTCTTAAAACAGGGTATGTCTCTGTAATACCTAGGATAATGATATTGGACCTATTAGACCTCACTATAGTAGAAGGAGTAATTATTTTATAATCCTTATAAGTAGAATATAAATGCATAAAAACTATTTCCTTATCTCAGCTTCTGTATCTGGTGATGCAACAGCATCCAGCTCCACAGTTCTCTCATTAAACAGACCTGTTTCTGGCAAAGAGAAGGAACTTCCTTGGGAGAACTTTTTTTTTAATCTGTCATTTAATCCAAGAAAGCCTCTCCCTCAACACTACCAGCAGCCTAGAATATTGCTCCTTGGAGCACAGCACACTTTCCTCCTGCTTTTGCCAGGGATAAAAAAGCAGCTGAGCCAGCAGACACTTGTTGCATTCTAAGCATTCTCCATCACCCACCACAAGCAGCGAGGGCAGCTTGGCTGCTGCCTGCAGCAGGAGCAACACAGAAGGCCTATTAACAGAACAGACTTTAGGGCATCTTATCAGTTACACACACACACAAGTTCACGCACAGACACACACAAGTGCACACACGCACACAGGAAAAGTAATAGTGGCCCAAGAGAGATAAAAGTAATTTATAATGTTTCCACCTTGCAGTGTCATAGCAAATTCAAAGACAGACAGCTTCCTAAAATGTGGCAAATGGCTATAATTGGAACTATCACTACTAGCAGACTGTTTCTCTGCTAAATTTGTATTAAAGAGGAAATCACAAAATCTGTTGTCAAAAAAAGAAGAATCCCATACAGAGCCAACCCTCTCAGAGCAGGTGAGGTTCACAGTAAATTGATACAGCTCACGCAACATCAGGAAATACAAGGTTTCATTTACAAAAAAAATATATATATTTGGCAGATAACTTCGTGTCTGTTGGCTGAAGCAGAAAAAGCAATCAATACATGTTGGCAATATTTACCCACTTAGAGTACTGCCAAATGTGAATTTGCAAGAATGTATCAGCTGCTTTGAACTGATCTTTGACTTTGTCTCTTCATAGACAAATGTGAATTGAAACCAGAGTGATCCACATTACAGAGAAAGAGATATGGCAGGAATGCACAGGGTCACCCCTATTATTTGTTCTTGCCGTAAGAGTCACTGCAGAAAAAATTAGGTCAGATACAGTTTCCAAAGGGATTAAATGAGGTAAATCAACTTGATAACAGAATATGAGTCTGAAAAAACTCAGTGTGTCAGACTAGATCACCCTCTACCTGGAATAAAACATAGATTTTTTTTTTTTTTAATTGGAATAGAAATTTTGGATTTTACAAGAAAGAGCACACATCTCTCTCATACATTATCTCTCTCCTGCTCTCTCACTCTCCCTTCTTCTCCATCAAGCTGTGGCTTTTAGATGCACTACTCCCCCACCCCCAAAATGCAGACTGAGGCTTCTATAGTTGTTACATGACATGCTGTAAATGAAGAGTAAAAAACACCTACAAGACAGAAACACATCCTGTGGCAATAAAAACTAGGACAAACACAACTTTTGGTTATTTAGTTTGATTCCTGATGGTTATTACAATCCAAGTGCTATGAAAATTTCACTGAAAAACAATAATTATTTCAAATATCTGGTCCTAATTAAAGGCACCAGAAATGTCCCACGAAGTCAAACTAGTGACACAACCTATTCAGTATTTTGTATCCAATGGAAGATGTCTTCAGTGGAAGATATTCTTCATGGTGGGCATATGAGTTTGGACACTTTCTGCCTTCCATTCTTTTATGTCTGCCAACAAGAGAACTGCTGTTGTAGCACATCTGATGGTGCATTGTCTGGTGCTGTTAGCATATTTACTGATATTTTTATGTGCAAATCTGCTTCATCTCTGTTTGTCCTGCTGATATATTCCACCTTCTCTTATATACCTTGTGTAACACAACAGTGACTTCCCATCTCCATCATCTTTGCAAGGAAGGCCCAGCTGACTCAGAGACTGACCTTGGGCCATGAATGAGAGCATGTGTGTCCCTTTCTAGAACAATGTCTTCCTTCTTGTTCTGCAACATTTCTTCTTCCAAGAAATAGTTTGAAACTGAAGAACTGGTTTCTGTGGAAGAGCAAGGGCAGGAGAGGAAAATTAGCCATTTGCAAGTTGCCAACAGAAACAGGGCTCTCCTATGGTCATACAGAATTATTTAAAAATTAAGCAACAAGCTTGAGACATGGAATAAATCAAAGAAAAAATGAAGTTGTTCTGGGGCTTTTGCTAGCATTTCTAATTGTGGAAAGAAATGAGAAAACTGTCAAATGGAATCTCTTTGATATGACTGCATTAAAAGATCATTTCCATTCCCCAGATGCATGATCTAACTCCTAATGAAAGGTGTGTCCTGAAGAACAGAATTTGGCCTTATGTGAATCTAATGAACCCAACATCTTTAGCAGGCCTCTCAAATACTCCTTTGTTCTGCGAAGTGTTTTACTGTACTGTTTACATGAAAGAAGCTGTACAAAAAAAATGAGTCAGATTAAATGCTGTAGGGCCAGATTTCACCTGACCTTCCCGTGATACCCTAGTAAAAAATTAAAGGAAGGTCTTGCACAGGGAGTATTTCTTTTTACTGCATGAAGCAGCAGGTATGCTCCCTCACTGGGAAGGAAACAAGGACTCGGGTCTAAC
Source organism: Toxostoma redivivum (assembly GCA_013397375.1). Classification (NCBI taxonomy): domain Eukaryota; kingdom Metazoa; phylum Chordata; class Aves; order Passeriformes; family Mimidae; genus Toxostoma; species Toxostoma redivivum. The sequence continues at coordinate 1,397,931 of VXBI01006296.1, read as the reverse complement.
TTCCCTCTGCAATGGAGGAGATACTAAAAAGCTGAGACCATTGGCATTTTCCCACACACAACAAAACTAGGAAGAACACTGCTCATGGTATAGGCTTATCTTTCAATAATATATAGCTCATAAAAGGCTTGTGGCTTGCCTTGAAACTGCGCCTGGAGGCAGAGTAGCATGCAGAGTATGGGGCTGAAAAGTCTACAGGGGTGGTTGATATAATTGTTTCAGTTGGAAACAAAATTCAAAATAAAATTCACCTTTTAATAAGTCACAAAGCTCTACTGTCCAACAAAGGTCATGAATTCTAAATTAGCAGCTTCCTTTCTCTTGCAATGTAGATTTATTTCTGATTTTTCCTGCAGTCGTACTGATATCACCTTCTACTGCATTTACTCTTAATGGCAAATCTGTTCATGTCCCTGGAGCACTAAGTTCAAGACAAACAAAACAACAGGAGAATGTATAGGTGACATGTAGCATTCTGGAAGAACTGCTCCTAGGTATGAGCTCTGTTCAACAGAAGTACAAAATAGACTGGGAGAATGACAGTAAAGCAGACTTTGGAAATGCTGTATGATCCCTGGGGAACAGAAAGTATTCTGGATGTGATTTGTTATTTGTTGCCAGAACCCTTTAAATGTGCATGGTAGAGAAGGAGATGTGGAAAGAAATGAAAGCTGTTTTCAGCAGCTCAGTTAATAAAATAAGGTTCCAATTTACATGAATATTTGTTAAGAAGGACTGTTAACATGCAGCTATGGCCAGATTCTACTTAGTGGCAAACCTGACAGAGACTGAAGTCAGAACTCTGTAGCTCCCCTCCTCCTGATCACTAACAGCCAGCTTCAGAGCAGTTTTAAAACTACTGACTCTCTCCCAGCAGCAGAGAGCACTACCACAAGGAGAAGCAGAAGGGACTGCTGTTGCACAGACACTGTAGCTGTCAGATCTCATCTGGCTGAGCTACCTGAGCTGGCTCACACCTTTGTGCCTGGCTTTGGGGTCCCATCCTGGGAAATTCTGCTGTGTTTTTTGCTTCCCTGGGCACAGAGGAAGCGTGAATGGACCTCAGTCCATCCAGTCAGATGGACCATCTAGTCAGATGGACCTCACAGCAATGACTCTGGACACACACCTCACACATTTCCCTGACCCTCCCTGGAGAGGTCCTGGTGTGATCTCTATGAGGACAGCCAGTGCAAGGCTCCCAACAGCCTGATCTCATAGTGAGCATAACTTTTCCACAAATGAGGGATGAACACCTGGCACTAATGCTATAAATGACTGAGGGCATTCAGGAAAGCTTCTGTCACACTCAGGCAAATGATTGTCAAGACCATAATGGACCATAGTGACAAGCTGTCATTTGGTCCAGAGGAATCCTTTCAGCAGATCGACATCTCTGATTTCAAGAGAAAACCTTGTGATTACAATACAGAACACAAGGACTGAAGAAACACAGAAAAACTATTAGATTACTAACATGGCAGGAGAAAGGGATAAAGTTTTCAGTACTTAAAATCCAACAGCCAGTTTCTTGCACCCATTTTGACTATCAATATAAATATGAATATTCCTGCTCTGCTTCAAAGAGTTGCTGGTTAATGTATATGCAGTTTTCATATAGGGCTTTTTCCTTAGTATTCCTGATTATCATACTTTACTAGTATGAGTGATTCTCATACTTTACCAGCCTTAGGAATGGAGCCAGCACCAATTTACATTTGGCCCACAGGCTCCTGTGAGTAAAGAGTACTCATCATCTTCTACCATTGCGCCCAGTAATTATCTTCAGGGTAATTAGCATCTGTATCTTGGAGATCTCCATCAAGACTCTTGTTTCTATTGTGGACTATAACTATTAGGTTGGATCTCAATCTGGTACAAACTGGCATAGCACCCTTAATTAATATCTTTTCCTCACCATCTGAGCTGGGAGGAAGCCTTAGGAATATATGTTGTTAAGGGATACTCAAGGCAGCTGTGAGCTGTAGAATTGAGTCTCCCAAAATCTGATTATACATTCCCTGTGCACTCTGAGCTCTGAAAGTTATACCTTGGTCGTAAATATGTGAACAGACCCTTGATGAGTTTAAATAGAAGACTGTCTGTTGCATAGAATGAAGGTATAGTTAAACTGCTAAACTTTGCACTGATAGAAACTCTTTTTTTAAGACAGAACAAATTCTTTTCAAACCTTAAAACTTCACAGACAATATCTATGATGCAAGAGTGTGTGGTCTGCATCCTTCCCATTTTAATCAGTATAATTATAGAGAATTATTTTGTATCATTTTAACAAGTTCATGTATCATCATCTTGCAACCAAAATACCAGCAGCACTTCATGTCATCTTGAGAACAGACGAGGTTATTATTATTATTATTCCTCTTTGTTTGTTGTAGCTATGGCCTGTTTCATGCTTGCTGCTGAAACATGACTACAGCCTACTTTAACAGATCTGTGTGCTACTGGGGAGCTGCCAGTGAGAACAGGGAAATCAAGTCCCCCTCTTCCTTTCAGCGATAAAAGCCTCAGGATAAAATGTCTGTAAAGCCGAGTGCTACTGAATGAGCCATTCGGAGGAGTGGAAGCAGACTAGGATTGAAGTCTAGTATTTATCTCTTCTTACAACAGATTTGTGAGTGTTTGCCCTGGAAAGAGGAGAGGCTTCAGAAGGCATCAGTGTTTACAAACCACAGTGTTAGAGCTGAAGTGTTAACGCCTTTCTGTGGTTCTGTGTTGTCTTTGTAAAAAGTACAGTAACTTCTGTTGGCAGAAAAATGTTCACTACATCCATTTCACGACTTGTGGGGAAGCTGTTAGTAACGACAAGGAGGGTCTGTACCTCATAACATTTTTCTGGATTAAAGTAAGGTGTGCCAATTCCAAACTACTTTTTTCAGGCTCACATAATCCACTTCAGTAATTTTAATTAATTTTCTCCTTGTAAATAAGTACCACTAGCAATAGCTAAGATGTTGATACCATCTTTTTGTGATCTTTTTCATCACATATAATTTATACACAATTGTAATTATTATTACATAGCCCTGTACAATAATTGCATATGGTATAGGTATATGTTAATATATGTATGAGGTTGTTAGAATAATGTATTATGTAACAATGTATTAATGTATATAAAGTGTTGAATAAGTAAATAGTAAATATTAGTGGATATATATATTATGTGATACATATATGCACAAGGCAGTGATGGTTACTTTGACACAGAGTATCACTTTAAGACACATGGGAATAAAAATTTGAGAAATAAGAAAAAGGAGCTGTGATAAAGATATTCTATCAATATCCAAATTGTTAAAGTATTTTGGAGGACAAGTTAGGATGAAACAACACAAGAAAAGAAAACAGTAATCAACAATCAAGCTATATTTTCTTTTCTTTCCCCCTTAGAATAACTTTGATTTTTACTGTATTCAGATAGATTCCAACCTATTCAGGAACTGTCACAAGCCCACTTGTCATTTATGGGGAGATATAACAGAACCTGTATATGTATATTCAGTAAATGAAACAGGATCATCTGATATTGCCAGTATAATATCAGCACCTTCTATTTAATTTGGATGCTATTAATCTGGAAGGATGGCAAGGTCCCAAGAAACCAAATTTCCCTAGTTTTACACAGCAGAAATAGACACAATTTACTGGAATGGTGGCCTCACTTATGTGGGACAGGCCTTCCAGCTGGAGATTCCAAGCACCCCAACACTTTCATTTCACCAAGCTTCCTATAGGGTATATATATCTATTTTCCGTGCTGGAGTTACATGAGCTGTGAGCTGCAGATGTAGTGATACAGGGTGCACAGCCTCTGCACTTGAGCAAGGAGAATTGCAGGATATTTATGAAAAGATTGGGGTGGCATACACAGGAGGACAAGATGGTGGATGTGTAAAAAGGAACAAAAACACTGAAGATATGAGAGGCAAAGAAGGTCATCTTCAAAACACTTCTTGTCAACAGTAGACAGAGAGGGCAACCACAAGGTCCCCAGCTCCAGCGCAGTTATCGTCCAGTTTCAGATCCATGTGGTGGCTCTGAATGGCTTAGAAGTTCCTCACTCTCTGGATTTGTTTGTTGTAATGACTGCAAGCACAGGGATGGTGGCTTTGAAAAGCTGCTCAGCTGCTGAGTGATATACCTACAAGGATGCCTCTGCTGAGTGTTGCAACTTCCTAGTGCCACCCTCAGCTGCTGGCAGCTGTTGCTGGCACTAGCCAATACTCAGGCATAAATAAATGTCTTTTACTGTCTCTGCATGAGGTATTCAAACACAAAAAAGGGCAGGTAACTCCCTAGCCTACAAAGCTGCTATGAATATATTGACATTTAACTACTGTGACTTAATCAAGATTTGTAAATACATTAGAATGAACAAGTGATAGCTCAGTGTCAATTCAAACAGGAGGATGACACATCACTGAGCTGATACTAGCCAAAGATATTTCTTTATCATCTGAAAACCACACCTATCTACTGCTGATGCTTGGGGCACATTATTTCCATAGGCTCAAACAATTAAAGATACCCTTCTGAATGATGTTTATCTAACACTGCTTTCTTCACAGTAAAGACTGTTAATGCAGCAGTTGAGCAACTCCAGGAAGGCACAGTTATCCTGAGATAATCAGGAGCCTGAGGGCTCAGAGGCAGTCATCTGTGTTCTCTGCCCCAATTTCATCGGTATATTAAATTAAAAAAAAACCCTCTATGTTAATACATCATGAAGGTCAAACATTGCATTGCAAAGAAGGGTGGAAATTCAAAAACAGGATTCCCAGAACTATTCTAACTAAATGTTTACATGTATATAGGCACAGTGCATTATCCCAAATATTATTATGTTGTCACTGAAAACCCCTTAGACTGCAGACAAATTATTAGGAAACTGATGTATCAAAATGGTGCATTTGTTCTTTTGCCTACATGTATAAGTTTATGAAGTGTGTGGGTAAGCAAATAACCAAATCAATTTCACTTTGGAGATGTATTTAAAAATATTCTTTGAATTTTGTAATTCACTTACATATTATGTTATTGCTTATATGGGAAGGTAGAACTAAAGTTCATCTGTCCATCTTACAAATTCCATGTAACTACATGGAACCTGTTTTATGTGATACTGGTACCAAACCACAGGACACCGAGTATACAATATGTTTTTAATTGTCTTTCAGGCAAACGGTAGTTTCTATATAGGTTCAACCGGCAAGCTTTTTGCCACTGATATACTGTGAAAGAAAATGGGGCTGAGATGTACTAGTTGTGTTTAGGATTCCCAATTATGTGCTAAGCTGCCGTGGACATATACTAGCAAACATGGAACAAGCTGTAACAAGCTGACAGGCATCTCTGTGACAGAATGGTTCATGACTCTGTTGTGCACAGGTAGCTTATTATAGGCATTAAAATATATCACCAGAGTGTAATTTGGACGAGTACATGCTCAGCTTTTTATAATGGGTGTAATGTATGCGGCAAGGAGTCATGACTGACTGCCCTCCCTATATCATCATCTGAGAGAGCCATCTAATCACACTTTGACTAGATGAGCAAAAATGTGTACAGAAAATTCTGAGAATTACTGGCCCTGTGACTTGTTGGCACTCAGTGTTCTCTGTACCTTAAGTACTGTGGGCAGCTGTGTTCACTTTCTGGAGTCCATGTGCCTCCATGAACAGCCTAAACCATGGACTGAACATTTCTGGGAACTAAAATACAACGTTATGCCTGAAACAGGGCAGGTACAGGGAGAGTAGGAAATGGGCTAACTTGGGAAGGCCTGAAGCACCTCAGAATTTTTTTTATGAAATGAAGGATTACCCCCCAAGGACTTTTCCTCCATTACTGAATGCCAGAGACAGAAAAAAAAGTCACTTAAATGATAAAAAGCTATTCACAAGAACTGGCTATAAAATGACTGTTATCTACAAGGCACTGCTCTTTCTCTGAATCTACTGTTATGCACCAGAATTTTTAAATAATAAGGAACTAATCTAAGAGTGTTTTTAGGCAAAAAAGCTACACTCCTCTCTTTATAACACTGAAGGAGCATAAAAAAATACAGTAAGAGTAAATGCTGATCTCTGAGCATAAATTTCAGTATTGTAGTGAATGAAAGGAAATTTAAATACCATTTTGAAGTTGATTATATCACACAACTCCACCCTAGAACTAACTTGAAGTCTTTGAACTACTGTGTTAAAGCAAAAAGGGAGACAAAAGATAAAGAGAAGAAGGGAGAAAGGAAAACTTGCTATTTTATAAAATAATAGGATTCTGTAGAATAAAGGATAGACACAATTATAGGAGTTAGAGAAAGACAGCATGAAACCCAATACTTGAGTTCATTGTGGCCTCACTGGGGTCTGAAACACATATAATTTGATGATTTTTTTAAGGAAGAATGGAAAAGGAAAAATGTAGAAAACAACAAAAATTAGGAAAAGCAGGGACGAAAACTAACAATTCAGGTGGCAACACAAACAATTTGTTAAAACACATTAGAATTTTTATTTTATGTTACATCATTAAAATTATGGCTCTATGTCTTCCTTAATTTGAATTGAATTTGGAAATGCCAGACTGGGCACACAAACAGGCTGCACAACTAGCAGAGCCTGTGGAGTATCACCTTAGCATGTGAAACACAGCACCAGGGCAACAGGAGTATCATTTTCACGGAAGGAAATGCAACACCAGGGCAACAGCTTCCATTCTGTCCCTATCTTTGGTAGGGATTCACAGGCCTCCTCTTCACCAGCCTTCTCTGAATGTTAAAATCCTGTCTGGAGTTCAAATTTTATGCGGCTTGAGGCTGAAATAGAAGATTCTGTGCAGCGCAGAGGCAATTAAAAAGTCTTGGGTCTTCTGAATTTCTAAGAAAGAGAGAGGACAGCATTTTCATTCAAATGCAAGTTTTTATTGACAAAAGGTGAATATAACAACAAAGATATCTCATGTGAATTTGATATCATGAAATCTTCAATTTGAAGTTCAACAGAACTGCATAGTACAGCAGAAGTAAAATGCAAGTATTCATAAAATAAATCTATTGCACAGATCTTGTATCCAGACTTTTAGAACAGTTAAGGAATAAGAAGGGATTTGAACCCCTGAGTCCTTCTAAAGGTGACAGTAGAAAGGAGCAAATAGGTTATAGGCCTACTAGCTGATAAACCATCTGAAAGTAGGGCTAAGGTGAAGCAAACAAGCTGCAGAGTATGGTGAGAGGAGGCAGAGTGGGGCATCACCACATCTCTGCACAAGTCTGATGCCATTGATTATCACTGCACCTATACGACCTGAAAAAACACCCAAATTTTTCCAGATCAGACTGTGAACCATGGCCTGTGCTGGATGTAACATCTTACCTGAAGATGATTTGAATATATGCACTTACTCAAAATCAACATTTTCCTGCTCTTACACTGGTTATCTAGAGGACACAAAATATCCCTAAATTATTTTCTTCTAACTATAACAGATACCATTGGATTAGTGGTAAACACTTTAATGAAATTACTATTTCAGAGGTTTGCAATTTAGGAACTTTTTAAGAAAGGAGTAAAACAAAGAAATTTTTATCAGCTAAAAAACCCACAATGCATTCATATTGAAGAAAAAAAAAAGGAGAAAATTAACCTGCTTTTTGGCTAGCTTTAAGAGGCAAGGAATGTTTATTCCTTGGTGTAGACTTTAACTATACTCATTAAGACCTCTCTCATGACTGTAGTTTAGCAACAGTTTCCATGGCCAGAGGAAAGATATGGCAGAACAAGGCCACATATACAGAGAAAGCTAAGAATAAAATGATCTAGCAAAGTTAGGAAATTCTTCTTTCTGTGCCATACATTTTGTTTTTCTAACCAAATTGAGTACCAAAACTAATGAACTACTAATGTAAACAATTATTTTCCCATGAATGCTTTTGGTGCATTGTGTTAATTAAGCCTTGATTCTCAAGAAGCAAGGAAAAGTCACTTCCATATCTATATGTCAGTGTAAATTGCTGCATTAATTGGAATATAATTTGGCTGCTAGGGAAAGCAGGACAAAAACCTGGAGTATTTTTAGGCCTGTCATGGTTAAATATATTTGTTCCCGTCTTAATATTGACATGAACCAGAAGTAAATACATATTTTAAATGCAAGTATTACTAAATGTTGCGCATCCCTCAAGGGCTGAATTTAGGTCCTGGTATAAAGCTCATTAAAATCAACAGGAACCTTTCTTCTGTTTCCAGCAGTCAGAATCTGGATATAAATGAGTATGCTAAAAACAAGTAGCAATGAAAAAGGAAAAATGAATCAAAGAACAAAAGAAGGGTACAAGAGTTAAAATGTTGTTACTGACATTCAGTTATAATTATGAGCATGTTTTTACCAAGTAAAAATTCTGTACTTTCATGTTCTCATAAAGCATAGTGGAAAGTATTCATTTTTTCCATACTTGTTAGCACTACCACTATGGACCCAATGCTATCTTTGATCCGACTGTTCTATTTTGCTCAATACATTATTCTAAAATATCTGGTAATGGGGTGAAGAAGGACATTATTTGGAATAGTGCAGAATTATAAATTAGGAAACTGTTAGTTTACAACTTTATACTGACACATCGTGATCAGTCATCACAATGCCATTGCACCCAGCCCTTTTATGGAAGACTTTGAAGAACTACCCAGGTATCAGAGCAGCTGGTGATTCAGAAGGTAGTAGCCTCCTTTCTGCATTGGGTGCTGCTAGAAGTGCTCTCCTGGAAGAACAGGGAAGTAAAGCTTCTGAAGCTTTGAAACTGTGAGAAGGTGTGCGTGACTTTTGGCTTTTTTTTGAGAGAAATAGTCACCCATATCCTGGACAGATTTCCCTCCAGGTAATTACATTCCTTCTCTAGTTTAAGTACATACATTATTCCTCATTTACACTTTTAAAGTGCTTATGTTGCTGTGACAATCTTGTTCCTTATCTGATGAGCTGGTTGTCCAAAGCAATTTTAAAGATCTTTTCCACAGAGGATAAATTAAAGTAGGCTTTTCCTTCTACCAAATGAATCATTATTTTTAAGAGTTTAAATTCCAGAGCTCGGGACATTTTCTTGAATCCCTCTGCAATTCAGAGGACTGTGCTTTCACAAGAGCTACGTTGTGAAACAGCTATCCCTTGCTTTATCTGAAATAACTGCAGTGATATAAAAGTAGTCTCTAAAAGACAGAAGAAAATTGATTAAAAAATTAGACCCCTGTAAATAAATGCTGACATTTACAATTTAAATTGCAGTAGCATCCATTGCTTGTTCTTTCCCACCTTAAATAAACAAAGGTAAATTTTGTTCCTCAAAGCAGTTATCACAGGGTAGGGAAGTAGACAAATCACTAGATAAAGGGAGGACTATATTGTATGAACAATAATAGGATTTTGGCCAAGGATAAGGAAAAAGGTTAGTTCAGTAAGAGATTTTGGCAGATAAATTGAGGACTCATGGAGCATCACTTAGAGATAAGAAAAAGCATTAACTAAAGATAGTTTAGAGAAGGAAGAGGAGCAATGTGACAGAACTTTCTTCAACGAGGTAAATGTACAGAAAGTGAAAAAAAAAAGTTGAGAAAAAAATATTCATGTTAAGTTTCAGTCAAGCTTGTGATTAAACCAGTGTTTAAACAACTTTGATTAGCAAACTGCAATACATCAAGAAGATGCAATGAAGAGACATTAAGAAGAACTGCATAATGGAAGCTATGTCTGAAGGGAAGATGATGAAGGAGTAGAACTGATAATTATCAGGTGAAAAACCTCAGGCTGAAGCTGTATCAACAGATACAAAGACAGAGAAATTGCATTGAGTCTGGAGGGGAAGACACATCCCTGAAACATCTCAAGGTTCTATCCAGACAGACAGGTATTCCCACTCTGTGTGAGTAAATCTTCTGAGTATGAAGAAATAACAAACGAAATTCATGTTGAATGATACAGAATGAAAAAAATATCTCACATACCTATGTCTCAAAAATATGTTATTTTTCTTTAGTGTTGAAGAAGTTTTCTCTTTATTGCTCTCATGGTCCAAAGCACACTCTGATCTAGTAACCATTCTCTTGCTGGAACAGTTGTAGAGCTAAGAATTGATCTCTTTCTATCCATTTCCCTTAAAAGATGAGAAATTTGCCTCCCCTCTGAAAGCAAAGCATCCTCTTAGGATTTACCAAATGGCGTTTCTTTTCCCTTCAGGACAAATTTCTAGAAAAGCTCATAGCTAGCTGGCATGCAGGCAGCTCTGTATTCCCTGGCACCACATACCCATTTAACTTTAGAGTTTGCTGGCACAAGCCAGCTCTGCATTCTGTCCCAGAGATGGCTGTGTTTCAGCAGTAACATAACTGCAATACACATAGTGCCACATTCTTCACTCCAAGACCCATGCAGTCCCAGTGTAAACAATGCAGGCAAAGTTAGGAAAATTACATGGAGGAGACCAAAAGCTGTCCTGCCAAGCTTTTATTAAAGAATTATTAAAAATATATTACTTTGTTTTCCCCAAATAATCTATGAACCCCCAGCTTAGTCCGCCACTAATTCCACTGAACTGTCAGTATTTTCCTCCTCATCTTCCTTTAGAGAGGATCTTTTGTGTTCTCTTGCTCCTCACATGAGCCATGACATTATCAGATTGCTCACTGTGTTAGAGATAAGCAGACTGAACTATCTCCAGCTAAGCACTGGTCATTGAAATAAAAGGGTTTTGAAGTACATGCAGGCAACTGGTAAATTGGGAGACAGAGATTACAGCACAAAGGACAAGTGCTACAGTGCTTTAGAAAGGTGAAGAAGAAACATCTATTTGATGTTAAGATTCATATGCATAAGCTGGTCTCTACTGCTTTTTGTTCAGTAAACAGGCAGCTGAGTATTTGACCTCCTTCTTTCAAAAATTCCAGATCAGTGCTGGGCACAGCCAGGCCCACTAAAGCAAGCTGATGTATCTGCGTTGTTCCTATTCAACACAACAGGACTGCAGCCATATCCCCCTGATTTCACCCATATTCCTGGTTCTCTGGGGAGTTGCTCTATCATAGGGAAACCTCAGCACTTGTTCAGCTGCTTCAGTGACCATCAGTGGTTAGGCATGTAGAAACTCTGAGCAAGCTGAGCAGAACAAGCCTTGTGAAGTACCAGGTGAGTATGCTTAACAAGCACACCAATTGCTACTTGCCCGTCATACTGATATGAGTAAAGCTGGTATAAGAATTGTGCTGAGGATTAGTTGGATGATTCATAGGAAAATCCAAAATTAAGGAACCAATTTGCATTCAAACTATGTGGCTGAGAGAGCTGGGGAGGGGGAACACTTGGTCTCCTGGTTAGAATGAATCCTAATTGCCTATTTCTTCTGATTACAGTGATCAATCTCCAAACATGTCTATATTAAGCAAACCATATGTTTGTATATGTGTATACATGCTTCTTGTAAAATATTAAGTTCCAGCTACCCCTTATGAAACTCAAAACACCAGAACCTGCTCACAGAGATCTACTCAAGACTCCCAAAGGCCACCTTCCTCTTTTTTTACAGTAAAGCAAAGAGGAGTATTTGCCCCAGAGCCTATAAAACACAGAACAATTAAAGATACACTGTAAAATACTATTACATTAATGTCATGCATGTGTTCCTGGAACACCGCAAGTTATTTGTGATTAACCTAGTTCACTGAAGAAAGTTGTGAGGGCTGAGGATATATATCTTTGTTCTTTTCCTCTGAATATTTCTGGGTGCTGATAATAATATCTAGTGACAGAAAAAATAAGAACATAAGTATTTTTCTATCTGGTGAGCTAATATGCTACACAGGTAATAATTGCACAAAATGCTCTTCTAATTTTCACTTGAAAGGCTGTATTTCAACTATTAATCTCATTAATGATTTTTGTCCTGCATAGGATGCCTTGCTGAGAAAGGACTGGTTTCTATGGACTTGATTTCTCACAACCAGAACTCTCTTTATTATCTATCATTTACAGGGATTCATTATCAAAGGACTGCACATGGGTTTAAGCTGAAAAACACCAAGAGATTTGTCTGGACTTTGGAAGAGATTTTATGACGTTCAGGATTTGGGAGCAACACTGTAGAAGAAAAATATATTTTGAAGCGCATCATTTTCTGGATGCCCTGTATCCCGATGAAGTCTTCCCTACCAAGGTCAGTTCATTTCACAGGTCATCTTTTGACCCTGCTCTGAGCTTCAGCATCTCCCACAGAATCGCTTGAAGTCATATGGTGTCCCTTTTCTATCTCTGTCCCACAAACAGAAAGCCTCTGCTTCCTCCACACCCACTCTCCTTGCCAGAAGCCTCACTGCAACTTCCTGTCAGTTTTATACACTCTTGTGTAAGTGTGGAAGTGCCGTGGACTTCCTGAGCTCAAGTTTTATCTGAAAGCACCACGTTGACTATTCGCTTACTAAGTGTTTCCTAGAAACACAAATGCTCATTTATTTTTAATTTTTATCAGCTAAACCCTTCATAACTGGAAAATATGAGTGACACTCGGGGGCGGGGGGGAAGTGATTTACCTATTTTGGTGCTAAAATAACAGAAAAGCTAATACCGTAAATTTTTGCCGGCATTGGGAATCCTGCTTTGTATAGGTAAGACTAATCATAAATCGTTCACATCCAGATGCACAACGATCCACGTAAAACCAGCAGTATGCGGCATCTCTAAAACACCCTTCACCAGCAGATCGCAACACCCTTTTAGAAATGCAAGAAATACTGCTCTGGGATTTACTTTTCCAGCTCTTTGCGTTCTTTATTAACTTCAGGCAATCTTAGCGCGCTTTCGGCGAACCTTTGAGCTGTGACTCAGCCACAGCCCGCACCTGAAGCGCACAGAGCGCAGGGACCGGGCCAGCGCGCGCTCCCTCACGGAGCCCCCTCAGCACCGGGCCGGGGTGGGGTGGGGCTGCCGCGCGCGTGCGCAGGGGGCGGTGCGCGGGGTCAGCCCTCCCCGCGCCCGCCCCTCCCTCCGCCCCC
>VXBI01006296.1:1371113-1384643 GCA_013397375.1 Toxostoma redivivum | reverse complement strand
GAAGGGGACGGTGCCCGGCGGCCGCCCGCGTTGTCAGCGGGAAGTCCGAGCCGAGCCCCACCTAGTCCGGCCGCGGGAGAGAAGCCGCTCGCTCTTTCCGGCCGGTGTGTGGGGGCGAGACGGGGGGGCCAGGGCGGGCGCGGCCGGCCGGGGCAGCCCGGCGCGGCTTGTGCCTGGGGTGGCCACGGAGTGGGACGAGTAGACAGCGCGGTGGCCTGCGAGTTCCCTTCCTGCTTATCACAAAATGAAAAGGAAATGACAGGGATGTTCACCTCGTCTAAACACCCCACCATCACCCGTGTCAAAGCAAATGGAAGAATTTGAGTGACACTTCCTGCAGCAAACCCGTCTAATAAGCCTGAGATCCTTGTACCCTTTTACATGCGTTGGTGAAGAAGTGGTGGAAGGAAAACAAAGTTTGCAGAGGGGAGAACAAAACCAAATCTGACTGTTCTCGCATTGGCCCTAGATTACAGAAGAGAATGAGAAACCTAGGTTTTCTGCAGAAAAAGAATACTGTGCTTTTACTCCCATTTCCGTCTGGAAGGCATGGATTATGCTACTCAGGGTAAACGAAACAAAAAAAAAGAGTCTTTCTCTATGCTGCTTTGGGGTACAATAGTAAGGTAGTACAGTTCCAAGAGAGAGGGCAAGTCAGAGATGCCCAGCCTGAAAATCATGTTGATCGTGTATGTGTTCTTGCATTTAGATGTTTTGATTAATATAATTGTAATTTTCCACATATAACAGCTATGTCTTACCCCAGGATGAGATGTGTAGACAGTGTATGACAAAGACTTTTCAGTACTGTTTCACAGTGAAATATATGTTGAAATTACTGTTACAAGAAAAGGAGACAAATAACACTCTTCCTTTCCATGAATTATAATTAAAAGGCAATGAAGCAATCACGTTGTCTTTAAGAATAACCATTCAAAAACAACTGTATTTCCCTTTGGAAAGAGTCTCTTCTCTCAATGAAAAACTTAGAACATTATTTAAGTTATTACCTTTTGGATTTCTTGCTTCTATATTAAAATCACAAGCTTTTGGGAGATGAAAAGACCCAACCAAACTTGGTAGAGTCTTTTAATTTTTATTATTCATTGTATCTTCTTTTACTCTTGCTCAAATCTATACTGTGGACTTCATTCTAGATAAAAATGAACTGAGTGAATAGTGGGGGATACTTGTACTATTCATATTAAAGGCTTTGCAGAGATAAACTTTAACTAATTAGATGATTTATTCCTTTAGTACCTATGTGTTTTCAGGGATGCTTCTTGTAATGATATGAGCTACTTCAGGTTTAACTTAGAGCTGTAGTGTAAAACTGTATTATTATTTGTACCCAAGAAACTGAGTTTGGAATTATATTCTGCAGTATAAGTACCATGTATCTTTCTTACAGCAAAGATGATCATACTTGGAGCACCTGTCTGCCTGGGGGTGAAATAATCTGCAAAACAGAGTTGAAAGACCAAAAAAAAAGTCTAACCAGAACTTTTATACGAGGGGAAAAACCCAATAGTCTTTTAACTGTCTGTACCTATATATGTGCACCAGATAAGTTTTCTGAGTGGAATTGAAATTGTGCTATTTTGTTCCAAAGCTCTCCTGTAGGACAGTTCATCAAAAATAAATCTGAAGTGAGCCATGACAGTTCTTTTTGTGCTGTGCCAGTTTTTGCAGAGTAAAACCAACTGTCTTTTTAATTGAGTGCCTTTCTGGAGCAGAGGCAAACAGATGGGAATCTAGGTGAGGGCCTACAAAAGAAGAAAGAAATTGCTTTTATGGCTGAGGAAGGAAGTGTGCTGAAGGCTACATTGTAGCTTGTGATCTCGAAGTTAGTAAATGTGACAGGAACTAAAATAAACAGTTGTCCACCTATCATCTGGGATGTGGGAAGTGCAAGAGTCACAGAAGTACTTGAGTACTTGATGCTTACTGCTACCGTGCCAATCCTGTCATCCACAGAGCTTTGCTGGCTGCTCAGGGTTAGGTAGAGAGAGGTGCTCTTAAGGGTAAGAATATCTTAGCGATAAAAACAGGTCCTCTTGTCCTTGGATGTATGCTGAGAGGGTGGGCGGATCCTTTATGAATTGGCCTTTGTAAGTAATGCTTAGATGACTTTCAGATACCTAGCTGACATTTGAGAGTGCTCGTCAGGTTAGGCAGAAGTTATAAGTTTTAATCAAAATTGCTCTCTTAGTAGAACAGATCCCTCAGCATAAGCTGTGCAACAGAAGTCCGTGTTCAGCTTGTGGTTGTGAATGTTGCCACTCCTTTACCTCAGAACAAATCCAAAAGCAGACTGAAGTGCACCGTGTGGTGTCAGTGTGCTAAATCCCTGCTGAGTTGGGGCAGGCTTCTGCTGTGTTCCATTGCATCTAGGTCAGGTAGAGGGATATTTTAGACAGTCTCCTTGTTCAGAGAGATTAAAGGAGTATCTACAGTAACTACACCTTCATATTTCAAGGCAAACTTTGTTTTCCTGCTCAGATGTGATTAAGATGGTCTGTTTCTATTCTTCTTGCATAAAGCAGGGGGAAAAAAGAAATGCTTTTGTACTTTAATGCCATTAATAGACCTGTTTTCGAGTTGACTGAGTTTTCAAAGTTGTTTAACAGTTGAGTGTAATAGATCTTTAGTATCTTAGAGCATCTAATGTATGGCTTTTTCCTTAAGGCCTATCATCCACGAGGCAGCTGGGTGAGACAGGCATAGTAGAAGTAATATGTTGATGAAGTTATGGCAGTTTGCTTGTAGTAGGCAGATGCTCTTTGGAGTAAGTCAAAAGACCTTGTCTGCTGGTACAGACTGTTTCTTCATGAAGCAGTTGACTGAGATTACCTTCAAAAGTAGCAGTTATGGCTTGAAACACTTAATCTCTCTAGCTTTATAATGTGTAAAGAAACGCTGGGCAACTAAAAGTGAAAAAGGTTTTTATTTTTATGTGTGCCTGTTCATTGCATGCTGTTGTGAGCTCCTGACATACTGCATGTTCCTCTCTTCTAGCAGCAAGGAAAGGGAGGAAGGCTGTAAACACCAGGTTGGAAATCTGCCTATTGGGGAACTTTTGAAATATAAAATTATTTGAGGGCCCTCTAGCTATTCAGGATGCTTCTTTTTCAAGAAAAGTGTGTTAATAGTGATTTTTACTACTGAAACAGTAGAGTGAAAGTCACTATAAGACCCTAGAGGAACGTGTGTTACAGAATTACAGAAACTTTTAAAAGATGAACCAGGAAGAAGAGACATTTGACAATATCTTGTTCACTGTTCCAGTCAGCCCTCTATAGTTATTAATCTAAGGATTTGATGTTATTTGTAGTAAATCCCTGCTATGCAACTACGAAAAGAGACTGCCAAGTAAGTCCACATGGTTAGTTCATTCCTGACCAAGGGAGGAAGGCTAGACCATAGTGCAGGAGTAGGACAGCCTAGCCCTTCTAGTGGACTGGTATTTGCATCCTGTGGCAGACAGGCAACATCTCATGTTTCTCCCCAGCTTGAAATTCTCTTCAGGAAATCTGTACTTTCTTAGATCACTTGGTATCATTCCTGCAGCTGTTGCAACACAGGAAGCTGGCCTAAATCTGAATGACTTGACCAGGTCTTCTGCGAAAAAGATATTGTGTGCCACTGTTACTCATTCATGAAATAATTTTCAACATAACCCTAATTGTAGAGCTGTGAGAAACCTTACATCATTAAATTTTTGGACAGTCTTGAAGACCTGGAATGGGAGAAGAGTTTATTTTCATAACTGAAGACAAAGCAAGGCTCTCTAGTTATACTCAGGAGAATGTGTTCTCTGCATCAAGATTTGTTGACATGGAAGTGACTCTTATTTGCTGTAATTGTAGCAGTTATTATTACCTAATTTCAGTAGGTGATCTGGATTAAAGGAAAATTTGTAATTCAGCATTTCTATTAGTATGGTTTACTCTATAACTTTTTGTGACATTAGATGGCAGAAGTTTTTTCTTAAATTAACTTCTTAACTATTGCCCAGATAATGTATGTAGTCTAACCTTGTCTTCAGTTAATCTGAAATAATTTGTGAACACAGATAGTCCTTGCAAATGTTTCTTTTTGTTTCTCTGCATTAGTTGTCTTAGCTTTTGAAGTCTTGTCCTATTTTTCCCACTCACGATCTGTTTCTGAAACCAACCAGTTATGCCTTCACTTTTTTTTATGTCTGCAGTGAAGAAAAGTTTCTTAAAAGCATGCTTCATATATCAGGGGAAAGCAAAAAAAACAGTACCACCACATCTCTGTCAAGGATGAGCCTCAGACACTTGTGAGGTATCTATGTGGAGTTCCAGAGGGGGGGTACAGGAGATAAGAGGACCTGTTACTAGGAGTGGCACTTCAGCACTACAGAAGTGAAAGTGGTTTTGGTAATTGCAGAGTCAGACCAGCTACTTTGATTTTTTTTTTTTTTAAGAGATTTCATGTATGGTCGGTATTTTTTATTTGAGATTAAGATACCACGCTGAACTGTAGTTGGACTGCATCAGAACCCAGATAACAGTGATAGTTAAGTTGTGAAACTGTACAATCCTTGCTTGTAGTTAATCAAACTCCTGTAACATCTTGTCTAATACCTCTCCTAGAAGTGATTTGTTAGAAGGCTAGTGGAAAGTTGCAAACTGTTTCAGAAGGGTAGGCTGGAATGCGGACTGGAAGTAATCTCCATTGAAGTGGAAGTTAACCTAAAAATCTTACTCTCTGCAATGCAGTGTTTAGGACTAGATCGATTTATTTATCGGGTGGCAGTTACTGTTGATACTGAGTTGTGGATGCCTGATCACTGGAAATGTTCAAAGTCAGGCTGGATGGGGCCCTGAGTACCTGATCTAGGAGGTGGTACCCCATCTGTGCCTGGTGGAACTACATAATCTTTTAGGTCCCTTTCTACTCAAGCCATTCTCTGTGTGTGGCTGTGTCCAGGGGTGGTGGTGGGGGGGGGCATAGCCCAACAATGTACAGGAACCTCTTTTATTAATCTTGTAAATGTGATGCAGTTCTGGGGGATTGTTAGAGTTTGTAAGATGAGGTCAGTAACCCTCCTGTGATCTTTCACTATGAAGCTACCTATAAGGTAACATTCTGAAAGCTTGATGTACAAGTTGACCCATAAATGTCACCTACTTGGCTTCATATGATTGCTTTTTGCATAAAATATTGCTGAAGGATTTTCTTTTGATTGGGAGAGTGTATAAATTAATACAGCTTGCAAAATCTTGACTCTTGCACTTCTGGAGTTATATTTATATAGTTAGTATGAATAAGGATATATCATACTGTCCTTTTGTGACCCTTCTGACTTGTTAAAAATGGAGATTTGATGGGCAGTAGATTTCCCATTCAGGGAACGGTCCTTTTGTTATTTACTGTCTGTTTTTTATATTGGTAGAGGCATACAGAAAATGCAATGTGTTTTCATGGGTTTTATGATGAGGAGCATCAAATGTGAGTTCATGGCAAGTGTGAGCTCACCTTCAAAATTCTTACAAATAGAATACCAATCCATAGATGAATTTCCAAGGTAGTTTGATATCAACAAGTATACAGTTCGAGATGCCTTGGAATTGTGTTCTTTGTGTGCTGTGAAATGTTATGTTCAAAAATCCAACCTCTACCAAGATAAATTATTTCAGAATGTGCCATGCTGCTAGAAACTGATGCCAAATTGTCATCAAACTGTCACTTAGTGGAATCAGAGAGACTGTAGTAGTCCTGTGGCATCAAGGAGCACTGAAGAGGCAAGAATAGCTGACTGTCATGCTGGAGAATATCACTGTTCCATTTTTCTGATACATCTTTTTTGGCTTAGTAGCAGATTAGATGGGATTTCACCAAAGAAGAGACACCTTGGCACTTAAATCTCTCTTGGCATTGAGTAAGTTCGGAGACGAATAGAGAGAAGCTGTAATACTATAATAAGCAAGCACTTATAACTAGTTTTTCATCTGGATGCTTGGTCTTCAAATATTCTTACTTTTGTGTACAATTTTCTACTTGTTTTCAAATCTGAATACTAGAGAGGGAAGCAAGCGTTTCTCAATCATAGCTATGTATACCTGTACTTATTGTACGTCCTTATTTTATTTACCTTTTCATCTTTCTTTATATTTGAGCTTAAATTTTTATATTTGCTTATATTTTTAGTTATCCTCTGATTTTTGTCTTGATCTCTCTAAACTTTTTGTTTCAGGAATTGCCCAAAGTTAAATTGAGATTCAGCCAGAGATGTTGCATAGAAAACTTAAGTGTGGTAGCTCAAATTCTACAAAGACTGAGGAGCTGAAATTGAGGTTTTACAATTAAGTGTTTTAGGCCACTGTATGTGCTTGTTTTTTGCATCCTTTTGATCTGTGTGTTGCTTTTCATCAGACTCTTAAGAGTAATCTCAGAAGAAGAGTGCTGTGTCAATGTAAGTAAAAACTAGAGTGAGAAAATAAGAATATTTCATGTGGAGAAAGATCTGGTAGGTTGTCCAGTTTTATGCTTGGAGAACAAAAAAGTCCTGAAGTTCTCCTTTTCTGCTAAAAATCTGAGTCCAGTTTAGCCAGGAAACCAGTGAAGAACCAACATTAAGTGTGCATTAGTTTAAACATAAACTGCAGTAACCAATATTTCGAACAATGTGCAGTCTTGCTAACTAGTACTGCTTCTAGCCAGAGGG
The DNA here is from genome assembly GCA_013397375.1 of Toxostoma redivivum. Lineage (NCBI taxonomy): Eukaryota > Metazoa > Chordata > Aves > Passeriformes > Mimidae > Toxostoma > Toxostoma redivivum. The sequence continues at coordinate 1,377,946 of VXBI01006296.1, read as the reverse complement.
AAGATCTTAAGATGCAGTATGCAAAAACGTTTTTCAAAGAAAAATGTCAATTTAAAAATATTTGTATTTACAGGTAATGCGATTCTTTACTTAATCTTATTGTTAGGCTACTTTTTAAATTAAATTTGATGCTATAAGTTTCACAGAGGAAAGCTGAAGCCTCTTTTCTGAGCTGAATGCTGAATCTGCTGTGGTAGAAGTGAAAATATTGAGCTGTTCACAGATTTGCCTACAGAAGGTTGAAGTCATGGATCATAAGAACCTAAACAGAGTAAGCGTTTGGTAAACTGCAGGCACCTTAAGCAATGCAGGAATGAGAGACTGGTTTCCTGAAGGATCAACTTGTTTCACTGTATCAGTCAGGGTCTTCTGCTTGGGCTTTGCCCAAAATAGAGATTGTTTTGAGGTGCTGAAAGTTAAACTCTTCAGTGAAAGATTAAGGATGTAGTGGTGAGCTCATTCAAATTCTGTGGTGGTTGTCATAGCCAAAATAATAGATGACTCTTAGAAGACAGATTTTATTTAGAAAGGTCTCCCCATCCAAAACCCTAGAGTCAATTTTGCATTTCAGTAACCTTTGGACATCTTCTGTTACCTTACCAGTGTGTTTGACTTGTGGGTTGACCCTGGGTGGACATCACGTGCCCACCAAAGCTGCTCTATCATTCCTCAACTATTTGGAGTAGTGTATTGGGTTTGCATGGCCAAGGTTTGGTAGCATGTAGCCTACAGGGCCTTATCTTCTGTGAGAAGCTGCTAGAAGCTTCTTCCACATCTGGCAGAGCCAGTCCCTGATAGCTCCAAAGATGCCACTAGTCAAAGCTTGGCCAGTTAGAAGTGATGGTAATGCCTCCATGATTACAGATTTAGGAAGAAGAAAGAAAAAAAGAATTTATTGCACAGTCATAATTGCAGCCAGAGAAGAGCAGAGTGAGAACACGTGAGAGGAACAACTCTGCAGACACCAAGGTCAGTAGAGAAGGAGGGGGAGATTTTCCAGGCACTGAAGCTGGGATTCCTCTGCAGCCTGTGGTGCAGCCCATGGTGAGGCAGCTGTGCCCCTGCAGCCCATGGAGGAGCATGAGGATGCAGATCCACCTGCAGCACATGGAGAGGGCCCACACCAGAGCAGGTGGATTCCTGAGAGGAGACTGTGAACCCGTGGGAGGCCCACACTGGAGCAGGCTCCTGCCAGGGCCTTGCAGACTGATGGAGAGAGCAGCCCACAATGGAGAAGTGTCCTGGTCCTTTGACTCTGTGGGGGACCAATGCTGGAGCAGCCTGTCCTTAAAGGGCTGCACCCCCATGGAAGAGTGATCCATGCTGCAGCAGTTTGAGGGCATCTGTTGCCCATGGAATGGACTCATATTGCAGCCATTCATGGAGAACTGTTTGTGAGATGGGCTCACATTGGAGAAATTCATGGTAAATTATCTCATGTGGGAGGGATCCCACACTGGAGTTGGGGAAGGACTCCTTGCCCTGAGCAATGGGAAAAACAACCTGTGCTGAGCTGACCATAACACCCATTCCCTTCTCCTGTGCTGCTGAGGAAGGAGGGAGGGGTGGGGGAAAGGTGTTTTAAGGTCTTATTTTATTTCTCATTATCCTGCTCTGATTTTGTTAGTAATAAGTTCAGTTAATAGCTCTAATTTCAGCCTATTTTGTCTCTGATTGGATTGGGTGAATGATCTCTTCTGGTCCTTACCCCTCAACTCATCAACCTTTCATTATATTTTGTCTCCCTTGCCCAGGCTGGAGGGTAAGGATAAAAAGTTTTTGGTGGGTGCCTGGCATCCGGCCAAAGTCAACTCACTACAGATAGATAAATTACAGAACAAAGCTTGTGGGTCAAGATAAGGACAGGGAAGATCACTTGCCGGTTGTTGTCATGCAGATAAAACAGACTTAACTTGGGGAAATTGGTTTAATTTATTGCAAATCATATCAGAGTAGGATAACAAGAAATAAACCCAAGTCTTAATAACACCTTCTTCCCAGGCTTTGGGAACTTTGCTCCTACATTTTCTACCACCTCTCCCTTAGAGACACAGTGGGGTAGGCAATGGGGGCTACAGTCAGTAGCATGTGCATGTTGTCTCTACTGCTCCTCCTTCCTTAGTAGGAGGACTCCACACACCCTTCCCCTGCTCCAGCATGGGGTTTCTCCCATGGGAAATAGTCCTTCACAAACTTCTCCAGTGGAAGTCCCTTCTGGGGGTTCAGTCTTTTGGGAACAAACTGCTGCAGCATGTCATTCCCATAGTATTACAGCCTCCTTCAGGTATTTATCCACTCTGGCCTGGGGTGTTCTGTGGGCTGCCAGTGGATCTCTCCTCCACTGTGCACTTCCATGGGCTGCAGTGGCGCAGCCTGCCTCACCATAGGCTGCAGGGGAATTTCTGTGCCAGCACATGCAGCACCTCCTTCCCCTCCTTCACTTCGGGGTTTGCAGAATTATTGCTCTTGCATGTTCTCACTCCTTTCTCTGCTGCTGTTGTTCCCCCAGCAGTTGTGCCCTCCAACCTGCTTCTTAAGTATGTTGTCCCAGAGGTGCTACTGTTGCCAATGGACTCAGCCTTGGCCTGCAGTAGGTCTGTCCTGGAGCCCGTCTGGCACTGGATATGGAGGAAGCTTCTGGCAGTTTCTCAGAGGAGCCACCTAGCTAACAAAACATTGCCATGCAAACTGAATAAAATTTGACTTCTAGCAAAGTGAGTCTTGAGGTATGACAGGTTTCTCCAGAAAATGGCAAGCTTTGAAGATGCAGAGGAACCAAGAATTACGGTCTAAACATGAACTAGAGTGATCTTAAGAAGATTCAAATAAAATCTTGTGGAGACTTGATTAAACAAGCTTAACCCTCATTAATTTGGCAACTCTGTATTAAAGATCTAGTCCATGTAATTGAAAGTGGTGTGGGGATGAGTGTAATTCAGATTCATTTGGTTAGAATTATTCAGCTTTTTGTGTAGGTGTCCTCATGGGAGAGGACATGAGCTCAGGCTTGCAAGTGTGAATTGATTAGCTTTGGGGTTATGCTCCTAACTTACAGATCTTTCACCTCTTGAAAATTTGTGACCCTTTAAATGGGAGTTCTGGGGAGATAAGGTGCATCAGTTGCTCACAGAACAGATGCAAAGTTATGGCAGCTCACAGCTTTGCATGCAAATACTGGCTAGAATTTGTTTTTTATGGGGGCTGTTTGTTTGTGTTTTGGGGGGGGACATGGGGATGGGGAATTGTTTTACTGCGTAGGATTTTTTCAGTGGAGTTTAGTTTTAATTGGTTGAGGGTTTTTTGTGTTTGGGGCTTTTCTTGAAAACCTTCTGAAGCTTGTGGCAGCTTAGTTGCCTAAGGAACAACCAAGTTGTCTGTGCATCTCCACATGGGCAGAGTGTGAATGTCAACGTCTGTAGTTGTCGTCTTCTGCTTAAGGTTTGCTTGTGGGTTGGACATCGTCTGTGGAGCAAACATCCCTAGGTTCAAAGTGCTACTCCCTTGCTGCCAGAAACAGAACAGAATGTTTTGCCCAAGTTTTGGCTTCTTCAGTTAAGCATGTCAGACCTTTTAGAAACTCATGTTCATTAGTGGATTAAGCTAATGAAGTTAATTGTGAAAAGGAGCAGTTAAAGTTGCACCTCCATCATTGCACAAGTAGCAAAAACAGATGGCAAAAAACAGTAGTTGTTGCTGGGTGTCAGTGTATGCCTTTTTCAGGTTACCCTCAAGACAGATGTCTGAAGCTGTAACAAAAGAACCATTGGTAAAGTTAGGTATAATTTGGGTGACTTTGAGTGAGGTTTGTTGCTCATGTTCAAATACCATGTTTCTATTAGGGAAATGTCATTTGAGAGTCAAAACAGTTTTAACATGAGTTGCAATTACTTGGGACTTTGCTGGTATGGTTCCGTTATCATGAAAGAGCTAATTTTATTCCTGTTAATGAATGCTAGTAGTAAGTAGTCTCAATTTGCACAGAATCAGTGTCTTTTCAACAGATAAAACTTCTAATCTTAATTAAAATGACATATGGGAATTTGTAAAACTTGTCTCTGGCTACCAACCTGATTTGTAATAGAATTACTGTAAATTGTACTGTGGAAAGGTACTTTGTACATAAAGGGCCTACACTAGCTGTGTTTAAATGGCCAGGAACAAAATATCATATAATGTTGAAGGAAGTCTTTGAATCTGTGGCTTGATGATGTGTTAGTAATCTAAACAAACCTGAATAAAACCCAAACTTCTTATAGTGAAGACAGTACAAGTAATGATACATTGGCAAGCTCTGGCGTTGCCAGGGGTGTGTATGATGTGTAGGTTATGGAGAAAAATAACCAGGAGACAAAAGGTGATCCTGGAATTGCAGTTAAACCCAGCATTGGCTTACATCTGTAGATGGAAACTTGATACAAGGCTTTACTAGTTCAGCAGCCAGTGTCACAATCAAAGTAAAGCTAGGATTGCCAGATATTAAGCAGATACCAGATGGAATCTGAGACTAGGTCTTGCTTCTGAAAGAGAAATTAAGATGCCTTTTTCCAAAGAAGAGTATCTTAAGCCAGCTGGCAAGCTTAAAGTAACTTTGAAACTGCACTTACAAAATACCTTAACTCAGAAAACTTCCATGTCTTACTTGTAGTCCTGCTGGGCTTTACCTTGTTTTGAAGCTTGAAAGATAAAATTTAGTGTAACAATTATGGATGCAAACAAATACTTATATCTGCTTTTAATCAGAAGGATGCATATCAGGTAAAGCATGTTGTGTATACTATGATGTGGCAATGCAATAACTTGGAAGAATTGTAGAGCTAAATTCTAATCCTTCTTTGTAATGACAATAGAGCCAAATTCACAGCATCAAATTGCTGGCTCAGTTCTCAGAACTTGCTCTATAGTTGAATATCTAGCTTATACATAGCAAGATATTGTAACATGGTAATTATATATTTTCTGAATTTAATATACTTGTAGTATTTTTTAAAATCTGTGTGTTGTTTCTGTTTATTGCCTGCCTGGATTTTCTTTGCAAGCATAAAAACTATTTGCAATTCAGTTTCTTTAGGAATTCCGAGGTTATAATTTTAACTGTAAATCTGACTGATAGGACATTTACAAACAGCTTTCCTGGGGGATGGTGACTATTTGACAGGAATAGGGAGAAAATGAAAAATTGTGGCAAATAGCCACAAAAAATAAGAATATATCTGATAAATGTTATGAATTCCATTTGGAGCTTAAATAGATTCTATAGCATAGGCTTTACAAGGTACTCTTCATTTGAATTGATACACTAGAATTTTTGCACAAAGTTGAAACTTGAACTCAGTAAGTGTTGAAGCATAGCATATTCTTAGTAGCATAAGAAAGTTCATTACCTCACTTGCTTTGAAAATGCTTTTTATATTTTGTGTGAATCTACTGCAAGTTGTGCATGATTGCTAATCTCTCACATCAGGAAACGTCCATCTTGAGATATCAGTGACTTTAAGTAGGGAGTTTTTACCCTTACAACATCATTAAATTTATGTTTAAATTTAAGATCTACCTGGGACTAAACTTTGACTTAAGAAAAAAGAAATCAGATTTTATTCAGCTATACTAATTTTAGACAGTGGAACTAGTCTCATAAGTTTAGATGATGTTAGCTACTTTGCAGAAATGGTCCCTGTGTGCAGTATTAATCAAGGTAGCCCCCTTCAGTGGAAGGAGGAAAACTTGCTAAGATTTTCTGTGTAAGTGTCCCTGTGGACTGTTCAAAGAGCAGGTTAAACCTTGGTGCCATGTTTGTGCTGCAGTAGCTTGTTCGCAGGTCTCTGACTGTTTCTCAGATGGTTAATATAATTTCACATCACTGAATAAGCTTAACCACCCAGACCGCTTTTTGAAAATCCTCTGAAGATTGTCTGACATCAGTTAAAATATTTGACCATAATTGAAGAGCTATTTTTGTCCAAGAAAAACTACAGTAGTATTGCTCAGAAGAACTAGCTGTTCAGCTGATGAAATACATGTTTGTCAAGACCAGAAACGATCAAAAACAGGTAAAGCCTAGAAATAAAAATTGCTTCTAGCTTTGTTTACTGAACAGTTGATTTGCTTCCAGAGAGTCTGCATTAGTAATGAAATAGCTGTACTTACAGGAATCTTGAGTATGAAAATCTTTATTAGATTCCGATCAACTTTTCAGAATTGATTGCTGAATGTTTTTTATAAATTTTTGTAAATCCGAGTCAGCTCTGGAGTATTTTAATTTCTGTTTTATAAGAGGCACACTTCCCCTGCTGAGTAAGGGTTATCTGAATTGCTTTAATTTCTAAAGCCTCTAAAAGTTGGTGAAAATGAATAGGTTTCCACTTTGGGCTGTGTTGTCAAAATTCTGCTTATGCACTAAAATTATTTGAGTGGGGGGGAACCCTCCTCACAGTTGAGAGGTAAGAATTTAGGACATCTCACATGTAAGTATTTGGGGAATATTAAGAACAGCACATATCATCTCTTAATTGGTTGTTTACCTGAAGAGAAGGTTCTAAACCAGAAGATTCAGAACATAGTTGAATCTGGATGGTTTGGCCATATAAGACTACTCCAGTATCAGAATAGGGAAACATCTCTGGAAAGACATAATCCTCTAAGTTTGACTGGTCCCGTTGTTGAACTAGCGCTGTTTTTCCAAATGTCTGGCCATTGTTATCTTATTTTTTCTCAGGGCTAGTATCCCCTATCTGAGGAAAAGATTTGATTTTTTTCCCACCACTGCTAATTTTAAGCAGGTAAACCAGTTAGTTTGTTTCATCTGTCAATCTAGTGTTTGAATCTTTTTTTTTTTT
>VXBI01006296.1:1213400-1371088 GCA_013397375.1 Toxostoma redivivum | reverse complement strand
TTTTTTTTTTTTTTTCCTCATGCAAGTAATTGAGATTAATTTAGGAGTGCTGTTCTCAAGGTGTTTCTAACAAAGTCTTTTTTCCAGAGAGGTAAATGTTCTGAGGCAAAAGTATTAGGAAAACTTCAGTGAATACAGTGCAACCGAAATGTCAGGGTCTGAACAAGAATAATGGTATCTATGAAGTGCTAAAATAATCATGATCCCTTCTGAAAATGATAAGGCTTCTGGGACGGCCAGTTTATTTGATTCCATACCTGAACAACTATTTAATATAAGCAAGTCTTGGGCATATCTTTGAGTTAGTGACTGTACTTAGTTCATATCTTCAGCCTGGGGCTGAGCTCCAGTTACAGCTTCATATGGCTTAATGTCATTTGAAAAAATAGTATTACTAGCTTTCCCATCCCTTAGATAACAAAGTTCAGTCAGAACCCAAAATTTGAAACTGAAGGAATTGAAAGAAAACTAAATAAAAGAATTAAAAAATTCACCCCACTTTCACAACGATCACATCAAGCCCAATTACCAATGGTATATGAATTTCCTTGAATTCTTCATTGTGTGGTTGCTTTTTAGAAAAGCTTTACAAGCAGTAAGTGTGCAGTTTTTTCCATTCACCTCTATAATAAGGTTACTTGTTCCTCAACTTCCTTAGCATCATCTTTTGTTTGTGTTTTTCTGGACACATGCTTCAAGAAACTATTGAAGAAAATGTCCAGGAGGCACTTCTTCCTGGTTTGTCTGAGAAGGACGGAAGCAGAAAGCAAGTTCCACATTCACAGTCCTTGTCAGATGTGAAACTTTTGAAATGCTGCATTTTCAGTGACTTGTCCTGGTTAACCTTTCTTTCTTCTTTTCTAATGGGCTCATTCAAAGATGTGCTGTTAATCCTTCAGAGAGAATCTTTATTGGGAAAAGTGTCCATGTGCATATCAAGTGTGTGCATGTGCTCTTCTAGTTTATCAAGTACTTTAATTTTAAGTATGCTGTGAAGAAGTAGTATTAAGCAGTTAGCTTAATACACTGCAGTAATGCACTAAGTACAAAAAGTAGTATGAACAGAGTAGTGGGAGAGGCTGCACAGACACAGTGATTTTATGGACAGTTGCATCTCAGGAAGTGTGCAAGGCAGTTCCTGCAGTGTCACTGGCAGTTAATGGAGGCAATCTAGAACTGAGCTCTGTACTTTAGAGAGACTGTGTACTTGAGACAGCAATAGAATCAAGTTTGGGGTAGTGCTGTTTTTTGAAGAGTAGCTTCCCTCCTTTTTCCTAGCTAAATCTTACATTAGGCAACTCCACAGTTCAGTTATGTCAGATATATCTGTGCATATAAATACTCAACTCAGCTGTTAAAAGGCAGTACTCCAATACTCAGTGGCTCCAACTGAAATGGGAAAAAAGGTCTTATTTTTTGCATGCTTCCTATCTTCTTACTCTTTAGCATCTGCATAGGGGTCATAGTTGACAGTATTTTCCTGCCTAGAGATAGGGGAATGGAAAAACAAAAAAGCAAAGGAATGGAAAAACGAAAAAGCAAAGGAAAGCTGGCATTATTCCCACTTTTTGCAGATCAGTCTACCTTATAGGTAGACAGCCTTTAAAGCAAAATTGCTTCTTAAAAGAAACTCCATTAAATGAAGAGGGGGATTCAAACAAGTTACTTGGTATATTTGCTAGGAATAAGTTTAAACTTACTTGTATCAAATTGTTGGGTAGTTAGGTAGATACTTCCCAAGTGTCCAGGAAATCTGGGGATGTCTTGCTTATCTGTTGCTCACTTATCTTAGTATCTTTATTTCTGTTGTGCCTGTTTGAGTATACTCATTTTGTATCCCTGAAGTGATCAGGGGATTACAGACAGATACTGTTGTTGGACTTGACCCTAACTTATTCTAGAAATGCCAGCCAGATATGGTGTTTTATGGCTTAAACCTCCTCTTTTAGACTTTGTCTTCTGCTTTTTCTCCCATTCACTTGTCATTAATGAGTCAAAAGGAAATCATGTTGGCATTAGCTGAATCTGGATACATTATTAGTTCCAGAGTCAAGCATTGTGTCAATTGAAATATAAAGTAAGAGTGTGATTGAGATTTAGGATGCCAGCATTTCCTACAAGATCTGATATGGAAAAATAGTTTTGATCAAGAGCAGAGACAGGTCAGGTTATCTGGGAATCAGCGGAAAGTCAAGCTCAGGAAGGTTCAGAGCTGAAGCTCAGTTTGAGGCATGCTTGCAGCCATCAGGCATACTGATCAGTGAAAAAGTGTGTGCTAGGCTTTAGCAATATCAAATTGTGTAGCAGACAGCAGTGTCTTACATGATCCAGTGGTTTCTTGGATGAGGAGGCAAAGATCTGCAAGCAGGAAAATTTTCTTAGGAAAGCTCTTTTAGCTAGGAGTTGAGGTTTTCTTTTCTGCTAGAAAACAGTAAGAGAAGGGTGAAAGTGGCATCAGTACTGTTGCTCAAAGGCAATGGGATGGTAGATGTAAGTGGCAGCAGGCTATAGATGGTGCTTCTCCTGCCTGCTGTGTTAGGGATGTCCAGGTTAGCTTTCTTAAAAGTGTTTTAGAGGATACATTCGTTTGTGTTCCATTCCAAGGTGTAATGGCCAGATGATAATACCAGTGCAGGGATGCCAAGCTACCTCTATCCTATATGGGTGTGTGCATATATAAAGCATTACTGTGTGCTCTTGGTGAGTTAAAGAGTAGCTGTACAAATGACAAAAAAATTATCACAGTGGAAGAAATTAGTACTTGTATTGTCCATTGCCCAAGTTTGGAGGGAACGTCAGAGAAATGTTTAACCTCTGCTGCAGTCTAGCTTTATCCTCTAAGATATTAAAAAGCTTTTTGCTTAGGTATTCACTGATTAAGAAGATTGCCTAACCAAGCTGTAATACTGTATATGCTTTAATTGTGTGCCACCACTTAAAGTAGGAAAATCAGCTCCAGAATGTTGTACAGTGATTGGATATTTAGGGCTGAACTTCCAAAATCTGGATGCTGAAAGAAACTTCAGCTTGCATTAATTCCTGAATTGCTGTTTCAGAGCCAAAAATGAAATTGGCAGTCTCTCACTAAAACCAAGTTAGTTTATTTCAGGATTTGGAGTTTTCTTTGGAGTAGTAGATCATTGAGTAAGAAAAAGTCATAAATAACTTAAAACAGATATGTGGTACCTGCTGCTGAAGTTCTGTTACTTTTAAACTACTATAAGCCTTCATTATTGATATGTACATATTTAGTTGCTAACTTCATTCTGAGGACTGAAAAATTCCGCTTAAACTTTTCTTTTAAAGACAGTGAAATTGCTGCAGTTCACCCAGATTACTGTACTGGGATTTCCACTACATCCATAATGTTTGTCATTCTAGTGATAGTGATACCCTTCTAAAAATAGAAAGGATAACTGAATGTTTCTTTTTAAGAAATGACAGTAATGTAGTTATAGGCTTAACTTATCATGAGTTTGAGAGGTGCCTTTCAGGACAGTTAGAAACAGTTGTGTTTGTAGAAAGACTAGGCAATTTACAGATTTGTGGATCTAACAGCATTTACACTGTGCCCAATAGATAAAACTTGTGGTGTGAATAGTTCTCGTTATCTTTGTTTGCAAAAAATTTGGGAGGGAAAGAGTTTTTAAGTCGGGAGTGAAAAGATGTCCTATTAGCTGTGAAAATCACTTAAGATTCTCAAAATGTACTGGTAATGGAAACCTGTGGAGACATCTCTTTTGCCGGACATCACATCAATTATTTCCATAAAACTTTCTCTTTGTGTTCTTTTTGTGAGGGACAGTTTAGATAAATTAAAAGATTATGCATTTGCAAGAAGAAATAGGACCTGGTCTCTTGATTTCTCAGTCTTCTGACAATTAGTAGATTTAATCAGTGGTGGTAAAGGCAGGACTCTACCACGGTGGTTTAATTTCTGCGTAAATCATCTTAGCATTTTGTGCTCAACACCCAACAGATGGTGTTTCAGAGATTTCAGAGATGCTGTCAAATTACTGCTGATAAGAAGGGTCTTTCTTACCTTACTTTCCTTCCTGCTTACCTTTCACAAGCACCTGTGTTGGATCCTTGCACTTTCCCTTTTCCCTGGCCTGTAGATTATTCATTAGTTGGGGAGGGTTTCATCTTTCTTTGAGGGTGAAGAGGAGGGAAGACGGGTAACTCAATCTGCTTAGTGCTAGAGTCCCTCCAGGAAAGGAACTGAGAACTTCCCCTTGGGGAAGCAGTAACAGTCCTGCTTCAGGACAATCACTCAGTTGCCAGCACACCTATAAGAGGTGGTGTGGGTTTTTGAGCAGTATGACCCAAAGTCATGTCCCAAAATCTGTGGTCTTGTTTTGTTTTGAAGGGTCAGTTTCCAACCAAGATGAGCAAGCAGATCTAGTTTGCTGTTGGTAGCCACATTGGATAGTGTGGAACAGGGAAACAGATCTAGCTTGTAGAAGAGGTATAGTCTCAAAATACTATTTTAGTTGCTTCCACTTGCTCATGAAATGAGTCATAGTAGATCTAGTGGAACATTAAACAGTCTTCAGACTAGGGATGAGACTTTTTTTTGAAAAATTATTTCTGCCATCCTGCTGTTCTTTTTAAGAAGTATTTGTTTGCTGGGAAGGAGAGGCTTTAATTTTCTTGTAAAAGTCTCTGTGATTCTTTATTTAGTGCTTAAGTGTTTCAGAATTATAAAATTCATGCTATCTCCTCTTGGATAATTATTTCTTATGGATAGTAACTGTTAGCTTTAGTATAGTAGGGTTTATTCAATATTTATGGGAGAACTAGTAATGAAGCAGAGCAAATACTATATCTGATGGTTTGCAGCATTTTATTGTAGCTGCATTAAGAGTTGATAGCTAGAAAATATCTGCTGTATTAAGTTGACTAAGGAATTTTTATCAAACCCTGCTTAGTGAGCTGGATTGTGGCATCATTATTGTACTTCCTGCATGCATATAGATTAAGTTTTAATCAGACTGTTGTTTCATGTGTTTTAGGTATTGAGGGTGATTTATCTCTTGCATCATGCGTGAATACAAGCTAGTGGTTCTTGGTTCTGGAGGTGTTGGAAAGTCTGCTCTGGTAAGTATGAGGCAGTTCAAGTATATTATTTTAGGTTTATTGTATTTTTTTTTTCCCTAATACACTCTACTAAAGTAGAGATTCTTTGTTTTAGTGTGCACTAATAAATATAAGTGTTAGTAATGCCCAGTGAGGCATCGTGGCTAGTAGGTAGATCCTTTACTGGGTGCATCTGCATCCATTGGTACATTCTCACATGCTGCTGTTCTCGTATGGGTTTGGTTGATGGTGCTTGATCAGTCTCAAGCAGTGAGGTGCAGAGCTTGCAGCATTATGGGGGTGTCTGGTTTTGGCGGATCAATCAGCTATCAGTCTGTGGGAAATCAGGCTCCTTTGTGAATCTCTCAAAGGATATGAACTAGCTTGCCTCTGTAAATCCTGTCTCTAGAAAGGTCTTCGTGGTGCTGTTTGCTTAATGTTTGATAGCAGTGTCTTTAGCACTAATATTTTTATGTGGATAGAAATACAGAGTTGCCTGTTGGTGGGGAGTTTAATAAGCTCCAGAGATTGTGCACTCCCTTGAGTAAGAAGTATTCTCTTACACAGCAGTTCATAACGAAAAACTTAAATGACACACCATGTTAAATTGTGAAAGAACATTTTTGTTCACTTCTGAATTCTTAATCTCACTGCAGCATTTCTGGATTTGAATGTGCCTGCTCTGACTTGACCATTGAGTCTTAAGTTAGACTTGTGCTAAAAATGTTCTTCATGCTAGGTATGCAGGAACTACTGAGTGTAGTTAAGACTGGCAGTTGTTTTTTGACTAATTCCTGTGCTGGCAGATAAGTAGCAGAAGATGAAGTAGTTCTAAATACAAATGTAAAAGCTGTGCAGCTGTATTGTAGCATGGTCAACTAGAAACTAATACTGATTCTAAGAGTTGGGCAATCCTTACATTGATGCATGCTTTAACTCCTACTCTCTATGTGACAGTGGATAAAGGAAAGTGTAGCATTGCTTCATCTAAGGGTTAAATAGTTAAATATGAATATACATCTAAATTTCTGTTGTGACAATCATTTGATTTGCTTTTAAAATGCTATGGATAACAGAATATATCCCTAAAACATGGATATGATTTGTGTACAATGTTTACAAAATGTCACTATGCAAGAGAATCTTACAAGAACTTTTGTGTTGCAGACTGTACAGTTTGTTCAAGGAATATTTGTTGAAAAATACGATCCTACGATAGAAGACTCCTATAGAAAGGTATATACAAAAGACCTCTCTAGCGTTACAGAAAGTTAAAGCTGTAATATATATAGTCAAATATTTGAGTTAGTGCTTGAAAATAGATATGCCTTGTAATGCTATATTAAACCAGATAACAAGTTTGAAATATAAATGTTCTCCTAAAGTTTGTTTAAAAGGAATAATTCAAGACTAGCTTTTTAGCATTTAAGCATAATACCTTGCTGGCTAGTCAGTAGAAAATGGTTATTTCATTGTCAGAGTTGGGAACGTGGATTGAAAAAAAGTACAAAAAACATTACCACTTTTCAATTTTATAATATTTATTATTAGTTTACTTGTGTGTTAGTATTTGCAGGTACATTTGGACTTGGAGCTACTAAGCTATTTTACTGCTAAAAAAGTAGCTGAAAACAACTTCATGCCCTTAGAACATTGGAGGCATCTATCATACTGTACTCGTAACAATTTAAATGATAGCTAGATATGCTTCCATTAGATGGGTTGTTGTTTTATTAATAAGTTAACACAAACCTGTCATAAATGAACAAGCATTTACAGCAAGTGGCCTGTTAACTTCTCTCTTCCTATCTTCAGCATGACAGGCTGAAAGGTCTGATTTTGCTTGCGTCATCTTGAATCTCCATATTGCTCACTCTTCAGTTTCACCTGAGACCACGACTAAGATTCCAGACTAAGATAATTTATATCCTTACAGCTACCATTAACCATTTGGTGCAAGAGATAAGTTCTTGGCTGTGTCAGTTTCTTAATCCATCTGTCATTTTCAGCTGAATTACTTTCCATATGCATTAATACTTTGATGGTGCCCATCATGTGGCCACAAAAATGTTGGTGTCTATACAAGGGAGGCAAGATGCACAAACCCTAGCTAGGAATGGGCTAACTGCAAGACCTCCTCTTTCAGCACTGAGCTACATATATATTGGAACAAAGTTGGTGCATTAAGAACTGTTGCAGCCTACAGTCACCAGAATCTCTTCTGAACAGAGAAGGAATTAGTGAGAGCAAAATAATAATTTCATACCTCTTTTCTTTGACCTCATATAAATCATATATTGGAAAAATCCAAGTCTGTCTTAAGTATGTCAGCTTCCAGCCAAAGCTAGAACTCTTATTGAACACACAATAGCAGAACCAAATTCTATGTTGACACTTCTTCTGTATTAGAGAAGCAGGAATTTTTGAACATATCTCAGTGTTTGGTACAGGACTTTGCTGGGTCAGGCCCAGTAAATGACTCCAAAAAACATACACAGGATGATCTAGAGTAAAGTGTTTCCTTTGTTACGTATTTACATTCTTTAGGTCACAGTAGAATAATGATGTTTGCTGGGTGAATTTTTCCAAAGACTGCTTTCATGGAGCCTAAAAAAGTAACATTGCTTGCTAATTACTTTTGTTGTTGCTGCTAATAAAGATTTATAATATTCCTTTTAGGTTTTTTCCTGAAATAACTAGTAATAATTCTGGGTATCCTTCTTTTCAAATCAGCCAGATTGTTGAAGTCTTGCTAAAGTCTGGACAACACTTTATGTAGACATTTTCACCTTCTCACTGTTAGTTACAATTCTAACTTGCCTCTTGACTTCCAAATATATTGGTTTGGCAGTTGAAATTCTATGTTATTTATGTTAAATGTAATTTTATAATATATAAATTTGAGAGGATGTGACTTCATCTAAATAATTGAGCTTGAAGTCTTGAAACTTTATGCCTTGATTTACTTGCCAAATATTTCTTCATTAAGTGAATAAATGGTCCTTAATTAGCTGAATAACTTCAGCAACAATACCTGTTAAAATAGTGATTATTTTTAAGAATTATTTTTGGAATCACAATCCATGGGGGAGGTGTGAGAGGAGGGGAAATACTCCTCTTCCCTGTTGACAGCTCAATTCTAGTTACAGAAGAGAAGCTGCAAAGTAAACTAGTGACAGTGCATAAATGGAGAAGAGGTAATTTGTTAACTAGGAATTTCACATGCAAACAGACACAAGGGAAGTTTGCCAATAGCTTGAAAGAAAAAAAAATGTTTTAAATGTGGGTGGTCAGTTTGAGGGCATTTCCATGTCCTTTGCTGCCCTCAGAGCCATTTCCTTGAGGTACTTCCACTGGATAGAGGAACTCTGGAATGAATACAGAAATTGTTCTATCTTCTTAAACCTTCAAATTTTTGCGAACTTTTCTAAGCTGAGTCAATTTTCTAATTAGTGTTCCTAAAGGCTTGTTTTGGGGACACCACTTTCAGTGGTGGCTGTTTAATCATTTGCTGTGTACTTCTTACTCTCTTGTAGATGTAAATTACTATGAATGAGCCTTAGTATGCCAATCCAGTTTTCTCGATTTCACTTGTACTTTTCTTTCAATTTGTGATGATCCCTGAAACAAGTGGAAATTAGTTGTGCTAGTTGCTGATAACCATCATTACAAATTTAGCACCATCCTTTTAAATATTCAAAAATCCCTGATCACTTTGCAAAGTGGTACTTGGCTGCTGACACTGCATTTGAAAATGTCACTGGGGCTCTTTGAAAGGCTTCTTCCTGCTGTTTGCAAAGTGTATATCCATACAATCTTTTTAAGCCATTATGTTGCTTTATGCATTATGAATTTGCTTATTAAAAATCACACTATTTCTGGTGTCTTTGGAGGGGAGAATTGCAAGGGGAAAAATTATAACCATATCTTTCTCTCTTGACAGCAAGTTGAAGTAGATGCACAACAGTGTATGCTTGAAATCTTAGATACTGCAGGAACGGTAAGTAAAAAACAACTTTTCTAAATACTGATACACAGTGTATTTTTAAAAGAACTTGAATATTGCAGCAGAAAACTAATTGCAAGTTTCCCATGAGCTCATATTTTGTAATGGGAAAGAAATAGAGCATTTAAAAAGAGATTGTGTTCTTGTTTTAAGTTTGTTGCCCCGAAAAAAATCAGGACCCACTGGCCACTGAGATTTGATTTCTGTTGCTATAGAGAGTACGTGCTTTCTTCTGATGTCCTTTTTCTTTTGTGTGTGAGATGTACTGTGACATTGGGATAAAAATAGTGTTGCTTCCGTCAGCTTATAAGAGCTCAAAGCACAAGGGTTATGCTGACCCTTTGCATACTGGTCAGGTTTTTCTCTGACAAGTTCCAAAATTACTGATACCAGTAATTTCCTTTATTGATTCCAGTGAGTTTAAAAGACCCTTGGAGTTTACATGTGTTCTCTGAAGTGTGGCAGTAATCTGGTCCAATAATAACTTATTTAAATTCCCTATTAGATTAATATTCTGTAAATATACAGTAAGATGGAGTGGCTGTTTTCTAGAAATAAATTGCACTTTTCATCTGACATACAGCAAGGGACAGGGAGTGAGTGATCAGGCACCAGATAGCCAAGTCACCAATGCGAAAGAGGCACATGCCATTCTACAGTTGTACTGGTAAGAGTGCACCAACGAGTCTTTATATGCAATATCAGTTCTCACTGAAGTCATGGAAATGTGACAAGTCTGTTGAGTGTCTCCATCCTTTAGTCCATCTCCTTGAAAATTAATGTAGAATTTAACATAGGAAATTGCCTAGACTACAAAATTGGGGTGAAAAGGGATGCATTTACTTTGATCCATTTTAAGGAACTATCAGGATATGGAGAAAATGTTGCTGTGTTAGGAGTGATTCAGGAGGAGTTCAGCTTCTGTAATCTACAGATTACAGTGTACCTTCTACTGTACTTCCATTTTATGAAATTAATCTAGTTTCTCTAAACTAGACCTAAAGTTTATAGCAGTTTGTGCAAGTAAAATACAAATTGAATGCAACATCTGTATATTTTTTTTTAATTACAGGAACAGTTTACAGCAATGAGAGATCTGTACATGAAAAATGGACAAGGTTTTGCATTAGTATATTCCATCACAGCTCAGTCCACATTTAATGATTTACAGGATCTAAGAGAACAGATTCTTCGAGTCAAAGACACTGATGATGTAAGATCTCCAAAAATTCTTAATACTTAAAAGTTTTCATTAGCATGTTGTAGTGTAGACACTGTGATCAGGTGGTCTCCAAGTTTTAAGTTAAGCTGTATGAACTAGTATATGCATAGTACAGAAATGAAACTCTTAAGATAAACTGGAGAAATGTAACTTGTCATGTGTTATATGGAGAGTTGTTTAATCTCTTTCTTTAAAATCCTAAATTGAAACTGGGTATAACCTTATTCATCAGACTGCAGCAAACGTTTCTAGAGCAACTATTGTTGCCTTAATTACTATCAGTGAAGCTTTCTGCTCAATATCCTTACTGTTGATGGTATTTTAAAAGCATAAAATTTTAAGTGGTAACCTTTAAACTTGCATGTTCTGTAGCTTTTACATTTTGTCTGCTCCCAATTGAATTTGGTCATCCTATTTCCACGCAATTTCTATTATGCATCTCTTAGAATTATTAAAGCTTTCAAGTGAGGCTAAAAATATTTTATAAATGATGAAAAGAACCTTATAGCTGTGGGAGGAAGTGAATGCTTGGTCCCCTAATAAAGGAAAGAAATATTTCAGATGTGAAATCAGCAGTAGAAGTGTGTTTTTAACAGAAACACCTTGTAGCTTGTAGCCTTCAGGCAGAAAAAACTACCTTCTTGAAGAAAAAAATAAGCAATTAAGAGTTTTTAAGCATGATCATCTCAATTAAACTGTTATGCAAACTTTGATACCTACCTTACTGCATATGCTTCTGCATACACAGACACAGAATATATTGACCATTTCAGTTTCAGGGGAGTGCATTAAGATGATTTTAATACAAACCACCTTGCACTTCTTGACCATAAGTACTTGCAGGTCTTGCCTATGTTCAGCAGATTTCTTCTTGAACCAATTTATTACCCATTATCACAAATGTATCTCAAAAGGTTAATATTTATGTGGTGTGGACCTTTCCCACCCACAACCTACTAAGTTATAGTCTTGTTTACTATAAAATTAGTTTTGTACAATAAAATCAAGATAAATGTAATGATATTTAAAATCTTACTTTGTGTGTTATATTTACGGTGACTAGTATCATTTTAGCAGTATTTTCTTAGAATTGTAGTTTTTAGAAGACACCCTTCAGTCCTGAAAGGCATTCCATAGTATCAGGAGAAAGATAATCTTCAATTGCAACTTCAGTTTCCATCAGAAGTCACAGAAAAAGATTTTCGTGTGCCAGAATTTAGGCTTGCTTTCTTGGTGGGGGGAAATTAAATGGTCAAAATATCATAAACCTTTTTTCATCACTTGAATCTGTGAGGACTTAAGCTATGTCCTTAAATTAGTAAAAGAACGGAAAGGAGAAAAATAGATTATAGCATTTTCTTGCTACAATGGTCAATTCACCATTTTCTGTAGTTTGAATGCTGGTAAGGTAGCATGTTCCTTTTCTCTCTATGCTGTAGCTTGCTAATAAGAACTGTGTGATATGCTGAGAGTAGAGGAATGGTGAAAGAAGCTTTAGCATCCTTCATCATGGTACCCAGCACAGGACACTGTTTCCAGGATTTTGGAATTTATAAGAATCATTTGGTAAATTCTTCAGTAGACTTCTTGATGACTCAAACATCTAAAAATGAAATCTCATTAAGTCCTCTAAAAAAACATGAAATTTAGTACAGTGTACTGTACTAAACCTTCAAACCATTCCCCATATTGCCCTGCCAAAAGCCAGCCAAGATGCAGTCACTTGCATTTGGAGATTGAAATATCACACAGCTGTAAACTTTAGTTTCAGTTATACCAGAGCTTAATTATTCTGAAAATCAGAATCCTCTAAGGAATCAGATGGCTTTTAGGTGCACATTTACATTGTACTGTTATAAAATTTTAATTTGTTTAATGTTTGTTTGCTGGCATTGAATTGTTCTTTAGGTGCCTATGATTCTGGTTGGCAATAAGTGTGACTTGGAAGATGAAAGAGTTGTGGGAAAGGAACAAGGTCAGAACCTAGCAAGGCAATGGAATAACTGTGCATTCTTAGAGTCTTCTGCAAAATCAAAGATAAATGTTAACGAGGTAAGGCATATTACCTGTGATGAGGAGAGATGTCAGAGTAGAAGAATGGGACACTGTCCTGATAACCATTTTCTGTTTGTCAAGGAAAAACTAACAAAATCATGAATAATATTTACTATTACGGATAAAACTGTACCCTGCTATTGTGGGATGTTTATGTTAAGGGATGTATTTAGCTTTGACATGGGATTTTTTTCAAATTATATTGATTTTAGTGTAATTAGTGTAGTTTTCAAATTATCTTTGTATGACTTTGGGATAAATGTTTCTCTCGTGTTCTACTCCTTAGTTGATATAATCTCTGTCAATTGAGATTGTACTGCTAGACTTCTTTTCTTTTTTTTTTTTTTTTAAGACCTTTAAGGGAGTGAAGTCACTAAAATTATTTGATTTACATTATTTAGTGTTAACACTATTTGAAATGGTAAGTACGAAAACTATTAAAAGTTTAGTTAAAATTAGCTGCTCTGTAAAGTAAAAGGGATGCAAAAGCCTCTCCACTGTGTATCTACTTGTTTGTTTAACAGGAGATAGACAATTAATTAAATGCATGCATTTTGGGGATTTGCCATAATGCATGCCTCTTTATCCAGTGAAGCATGCCAGCATAAAGAAAGGGATACAAAAATTTTAGAAAAAGAAGCTGTGTTAGTATTTACATTTCTGGAACAGCTTGAGTTTTATGATAAATCCTACAGTTCGTTAGGTCATCTGGAAAACATTGTTGGCAGCATCAGTCAAGTTGAAAGGGCCTCTGTGCAAGACTTGCAAGTAATCAAAACAGTATGGTGGTTTTAACACAGCTGATTTTTAAAATAAGTAATGTGTGTTTAATTAGTTGGGAATTTCTGGAAGCTATTGAATTTTTTAAAAATTTGAATTAATCACCGTAACTGTATAAAAGTCATACATTCAATAAAATAGAACTTCCAGCACATACTATAAGCCCTTGTTGCTTTGCAGCCAGTGTTTAGGAAAGTGCCAGGATGGCTTTAGCATGAGGGCTGCATTAGTTTTCAAGATGAAGAAGTAATTGGAGCAATGTCAATTATTAATGAAACAGATGCTGTTGAAATGTTGTATGTTGATTTGTTTTAAATTAGCCTTTCAAAAAAATTATGTTCTCGTTAGAATTCTAGGAGACTCAAAGTGTGAGAGTCCCATAAATGAGTTACTTATCTAAGAAATTTTATGCTGTCATGCTGTAGGTCTAGAGAGGCAGAATTAGTTCTTTAGACTTTAGTATTTTTAAGTATCTGGAAAAGCATGATCTCATTCAAATACAAGAGACTGTTACTGAATATGTAATGTATTTGAGTCACCATGAAAAATGTGTCCTTAAAACTTACTAGAATTTTCTTTAAAAGAATATCCAAGAGTGATTTGAGTTAGAAGAAAGCGGTGACCTGTTTCTTGACCTTACTGCTAAACTGCGAAGTAATACCATAGAGTAGTTGATCACTGTGGCATTTTTCATGTGAGTTCAGATGAGTTTGACCCAGAGATTAAATAGCTGTGGGTTATAGATGCCTTTCCAGTTTGCTTCATTGAAACTGTAGAACCCTTGGCAGACAATTATCTTAAGCAAGAAAAAAACACAACCAGTTATTAAATAAGTATACAATTTAACTTCATGGCTTTGTGGTAGCTAAACATTTTCAGGGGTTCTTGAGTATGTGAGTGTATTATGTGTGAAGATTCAAGGCTTAAGGTTATAAGAGAATATCCTCCTAATATCCATAATCAACTGATTTCTGTCTTTTCAGATATTTTATGACCTTGTGCGACAAATTAACAGAAAAACTCCGGTGCCTGGAAAAGCACGCAAAAAGTCATCATGTCAGCTACTTTAATGCATAGCTGTACTGTAGCTCTGAGCCAGGTAAACATTTTAAACTTTAGTGTGCATTATGGCTATTCAAAACAGCAACTAAAAAAAACCTAAACAGCTGTGGTAGCTGTTGATGCAGAACACGATTGAAAATTATTGATTTACCTTATCACAGAAATGTTTACGATCTTTATTTTGCCATTTCAAAGTCAGAACTACAAATAATGCAAGTTACGCTGTTCACACTAGTCTGGGGTTTTTTTCAAGCTTTAAGGTGTTGGTAGAGCTCAAATTAACAGTGTTTCCTCAGATACTTCAAAGATTTTGGAAACACAGTTTTCTCTTTTAAAACCTGATAGAATATACAAGAGCTCAGTTATCTGGAAAGCACACAGTACAGTATTGTAGTTTGCATGCTGGTGTCTCTTTCTGCTTTGAACTCCTGCATATGCTTGTGTGATGTCATAGCTTCCTTTCTTGAGACTGTGTGGATATTTTGGAGGCCAAATTGTTATTAGTATATTTGGATGAGAAAGGTGATCATTGTAACAATCAAAATATTTGACCTGAAGCTATTGGTTACTAGATCAATTTCTTACTTGTTTGCCGTTGGCTAAATTTCTACATGCCTGACTATGTACACAAAGAATGGAGCTGAAGGATAAAGCAAGCTCCAGCCTGCTCTTCAAGCAAGTTAGTCAGAACTTTCCAGAAGTTAGTCAGGAGGCATGGATGTTTTTCTACGAATTTTTTTTTGTGTTTCTGGGCAGGTTTTTTCCCCTCTTTCCATCTCCAAGCCTTAGTATGGTCTGTCTTGATTGACCTAAAATAATCAGAGTTGCCTGTTACCTCCCTTTCCTTCAGTGTTGATCGTATAGTGTTGTAGTTACTTAAGTACTGTGATCTGTTCTTTTGTCATCCAATAGACCTGTTGGATATACTGAAGGGTCCTAGCAGGACATCTCACTGTCAGAAATCATAGGCTTTTATTAATAATCAGGTAGTGTCTTATGTAACTCTTTTTTTGGTATATTAAAACCTCCTCACTTTGAACAACTTAGATCAGTTAAAAGTAAAACTAAGATGGTTCCAAAAGCATTTGCTGAGGGTGGCAGAAATGGTTGGTCCATTTCCTTAACGGGACTTTTGATCAGGAGCTTAGATCCTTCAATTGTGTTTGGTTTTAAAGCCATGGGAGCTGTCATGCTGTAAGCAAAACTAATCCCATCAATCAAATATTACTTCCACTGTGCAGCCTGGATTTCTGTATGCATCCTAATCCAGTTAAGCTAGTAATTGAGATTGTCTGTTATTTGTACGTGTACAGTGGGAAGTGTATGATTAGAGAAGTGTTAAGGTTGTTTTCTGTTTGTCAAGAACTTTGCTAGTTCCTGCTGTAGCTATTTTAAGTAAAGAGCAAGGATAAATAGTTGTCTAATCCCTTGTTTTGTTGTTACAGGTCTGAAGAACTGTTGCCCAATTCAACAGTGCCAGCATTCCAACTTTATTAAACCTACCAACATCTTAAATGGACTTTCCTGTGGTGGTACCCTTTAAGAAATGGATGAAAGCTACATCAGTTTGCACATTCTATCACTTTCCAGTGTCATGAGAGATTTTTACTTCTAAATATTCTGTGTATGCAACTGGTAAAACCAGAGCCTACATCCAGTATTACTGATAAGAGACATTGTTCATCCACCAATGTTGTACATGTATGAAAACTGTGTACTGTATACTTCAACAATCCCCACTTTCTATTGGAGAGTACAATAATGTAAATCCTAAAAGCACCACTATTTTAGCATAATAAAAGAAAGTCCAAAGAGCTCCTATATAGACTACTCCAGATAACTTTGCTTCATCGGTATTTGTAGCTTATTGTAACTTTTTTAAAGAAGTACAGGATCATCATCATCATCGTATTGTACAAAAGCGCTTTGATTAACACAACGGCTATATAGTTTTTTAATTTTAGGAAAAACCTGTGGAGACAGTGACCTAGTCTTTAAGAGTCCTTTCAGTATAACGTCTGACTAAAGACATGGCCTTTAATATCTGTTGGGAAGGAAATGTCCAGACTTTTCAACCTTTTATTGTATGTTTCCTTTTCCTTGTTTACATAGGGAACAATGTTTATAGTTGTGTGTACAGTGGGGGTCTACAACAAGAAGTGTATATTTTAAAACAATTTTTTAATGATTTAACAATTTTTTGTAAATCATTTTCGGGCTTCTGCAGCTGTAGATTCTCACTGTGAATTCCCTTGCTTGCTCATGCATAAGTGTATTTGCAATACCAAATATACAGGTTTAGTACTTTTGCCTGTTAGTGATTGTTTTACATGTGTAACGTTTTGGTTGAGATGTTAAATGGTGGAAGAGTACTGTGGATGTGAATGTGGGAAGTAATTTTAATCATGTGTAATTGGTCACAGGGCCTAAGTTGCAGTAATTAACTTTTGCTGATTTATTTAACAATGCCTTGTTGCTTTGTATGCATTAACGTTTGGGTGTAAAGATTGTGTGTATATCCAACAGGGAGCCACAGTATTTAAATTGACCAACCTAATGTTACAACTGCTTTGAGGTGGCCAAATGTAAACTAAAAGCCTTAATTAAAGTGGTGCAATTTTGTATGACTTAGCATCAGTAGTTCAATAAATTTGGATTGCCATGCAAGGGCTTGCATTACAGTTATACTACTTGAATGTTTTGTGTTTTAGTAGTGCTAGTAAATATTGATTTTTAAATCTCTTGCACAGTGCAGATTCATACATCTTAGGATGAAGAGGAACCCCTATGTCTTTGTCTTCTGACAAATACATGCCATAGATATTTCTTCTAATAATATCCCATTTGTTAGTGTGAATGAATTTCTGACTGAATGAAATTACATTTATTTCTGGACTTGGAATATTCCAAGCTTTAACAAAAGGAAAAGTCTTAACAGAAAAATACCTGTCTTCAAAGGTTACACTATTAGTGGCTGTTTTGGAAACTTGAAAATATGTTGCCTGCTATTTTCCTTTTTTCCAGGGAGAATTAATTGTTAAAATTTACTTAGTCTAGCAAAAAAAAAATTATCTTGGGAGACAGAATGATTTTTCTGTATGATTTTTGCATGAACCAAACTTTGTTTGGTTTTAAGGAAATCTGCAGAAGAGCATTCCTGCAGTATTGACTATAGAATTTTGCAGGCTTGAAATACCTGTTAATAGTGTTGGAGAAGTGGAATGCATGGACTATAGATGATTTCCTGATCTTGGCTGTGCTGCTGAAAATTAATGTCACACCCAAATACTTGGTATCTCCTGTTTTTCTGGCACAGAATTATCAGAGAGCTTGTTCAAATTAATTCCTGCAAATTCAGTCAGATTAGGTTAGCTGATACTGGTAAGCTTTGAGATCGTTTATGTTGCCCAAAATGAATTAAGGAGTCCAGCTGATCCTTCCTGCTGGTGGTTTCATCAGTCATCACCATTATTTAATGGAGGTAATACACTTCTACTGTGCAGAGCCAGATTTAAGATTGGAATTCCTTTTCATTTATGATTAAAAACTGTAAGATGTGATAATCCCCATTCTGCTTGGTCCCCAGAGTAGAGGAGACTAGAGCACTAGATGCCCTAGTTCTTTTTTCACTAGGTACCTACCTTCTTTGGTGAGCTAATCAGAATTTTTCTTCCCTTCATTTCCAACCTCTGCTTATCCAGGTCTTGTAATACTTTTATGTCCTGGCTGTCCTTTTATTGGTCTTTTTAATTGTTTCTTTTCCAGGCAGCTGTAAGATGGCATTGGGTGGGAGTGAAAGAAAATTCTTTGCGAACATCATAGAAAGGGCCTTGGTCTGGTCTTGTTGTCCAGCCAAAGAATCCTGTTAACAGGGAAGATCATCAGGCTTTGTCCTGAAAAGCTCTGTACTGAAGCATTCTTGGCGGTTCTGTTTCTCAGCATTAGAGGTATTCAGTTAGTATAAACCCTTAAAGAAGTAAAATTTTCAGGATCTCTAGGCTTTAGCATCTAAAGATTGTGCTAAAGAAGGGAAATATGTTTCC
Source organism: Toxostoma redivivum (assembly GCA_013397375.1). NCBI lineage: Eukaryota > Metazoa > Chordata > Aves > Passeriformes > Mimidae > Toxostoma > Toxostoma redivivum. The sequence goes on along the minus strand of VXBI01006296.1, from coordinate 1,352,841 downwards.
CCCTCCCCCATATTTAGAACTTATGTCAGATGTGTAAAGCCAGCACAATGTAACCCACGTAACACCTAAACCCCAGTATTCTTGAAACTTTAGGTAAGCTTGAAGGGAGCAGTGTCCCAGTTGTTAAAGGGAAGATGCTGGACAAAATGTTGCTAATGAAATGATGAAGTGTAAAGAAAAACACAAGAATTCTCTTAATGTCTAAATAATTATGGTGTAAAAAGCTGTTCCCACTGAGGAAATGAGCACACAGTTCCCCATAAAAATTGGAGCTATGTAAGCAGTTACCAATTCTAGAAAATAATCCCGTCTGCTGAGGTTTTTGAACAAATTTGTACGTATCTTCAAGACAATGCCACTATGTACCATTGCTTAAGAAGTTCATGCTTGAAGTACTTGTACAGAAACGGAACACTTATCTTAAAGCTTTGGATGAAAACATGGATAACTCACATTTTGAGAACTAATGCAGGCATTTTTGCAAATTTGGTGTTAATACATGTGTTACTGCTTGTATAGTTATGCTTACAGTGCACACTGCTTCATTTCCTCTCTAATCTGAAACTGATAAATGTCAGTATTTAAAGTCAGAGCCTTCTATGGAAAAAGTAGTATTTATGTCCTGAAATACAGAAGTATTGTTTAATGGAATTGCACTCTTCCTATTAGGACTCTTTCCTTGCAATATAAACTTCTGTACCCTTTTTCATTCTCAAATTATTCTGTGAAATGAATGTTACTTGCCTAACTTAGAAGACTATTTTGAGATATGGCAAGATGTTTTCAGATGTCCGAATGAATTAAGTGTAAGCTCAAACTACTACTGCTCTCCTGCATAAGAGATTTAAATTCTGGAAAAGTATTGTGGAGTTAGATGTTACAGTTCTTTCATAAGGCATACTGATTCTGTGGTGCTCGAAATGAAAGGTGGCAAGAATTTGGAACTGGGATTAAAATATTCTAAGTAGAATTGCAGTTTTCTTACAGATCAGCAATAAAAATGAGAATTTTTCTTCTTTTAAAATGCTGTCAACAAACTGGATGAATCAAACATAATTAATTTTTCCCCAAGTTTTCTAAACTTTGCCAGCTTTGAAAATAGCTTAGTTAGGAAGAAGTTTGGCCACAATACTGTACTAATTCTAGACAGACTTCAGTTTAGACATACCAATAGTAGAAAGTTATACTAGATGTGAGTGTCAAAAATAGTCTGTGTACAGCTATGTAGCACTTTTTAAATTGTAATCTCATGATGCAGCTAAGTGCAGACAAAAAGCTTTTTGCTCAATTTTAAACTGCTGTCCCAACAGCACTAGGCTGTATTTCAATTTATTGCTTTTATTTTGCCTATGTGTGGGGATGAGGATAAAGACAAATAAAAAGTTGATTAAATATATAACAAATACAATTGTAAGTTGTTCTCTAGATAGCATTAGAGTACCAGTTACTAAATTAAGTTTTTATTTCTGAATCTCAAGCACGTTGTGCTCTTCTTTCACAGGCTTATGATCAACTTGATGATTTCTAACACCTCATCTACCTTTTCCATTTTATAAAGTAATCTCTGGAATGACACTTGTATTTGTGGAAAACTTTACATTCTGAGTCTTGAACTAAAAGACAAGCAAAGTTGTTTTGTAGTCTAGATTTTTGTTCACAGTGTCTCAATATCTGGGCTTCAAACAACATATAAATGTGGATTTTTCTGTGTTTGGGATTTTTGGGGGGTTGTTTGTTTGTTTGCTTGTTTGTTTTAAATAACCTCCAAAGCCATTTATTTTCAGAAGTCTGAGTCATCAAGCAGAAAGTGACTTCCTGTTTTCAAAGAGTTGTCTTTAGGGAGAGATTTGTTAATGGATAAAATAATATTTTTGCAGTTCCTCTGTACTCGCTTCAGTCTCAAGAGATCCTAGTTCTGCCAAACAACAAGCTCTACATCTTCATTGTTTTAAGAAAGTTTACTGCCACCAAGATTTTTTTCTTTGAAGTTGTGACTGGAGTGAACTTCATTTGAACATCATTGTAATTTCTAATTAATTTATGTAATGTTTTTTGTTTACCATGGACTTGGAGGCATGGGGCATTTCTGCAACCTTGAATACTGAGTGAAATCCTAGTGGGTGTTACAGTTCCTTCTTTTGTCAGTATACTTTACCTTTTCATACCATGTGGCATTTTAACCTTCCAAATCTAGTAGGGAGGACTCAGTAGCTTCACTCCTATACAAAGTACAAAAAAATCTCTTCATGTGAAATCCCAGCTCTCATCAGCTGGGTTTACTGCTTGTAATGCATTCAATAGCAACAAAGACCCTTGGCAGTACTGTCATGATTTTCAGACACAAATAAAATGAGTTACAGATTTGTCTCTTTCTTTCTCCTGTTTAATAAAGAAATGGTTTTAGCTGAGCTGCCTCAATAGAAAGAGCATGAGAATCAATTTGTTTTGGTAAGAACCTGAGAAAACATTTTGAGAGTCAACATGTATTTAAATACTAAGCAATCACATGAACACTTAAATTCTTGAGACTGGTTTTTTTGAAAGTTTCCATGCATTTAAATAAAAAAAAAAATTATACACTTCCAGGAATGTGTTTCAGCTAAGAAAAGATGGGTTAAAACATAAACTTTTTTGCTTCTTTTACAGAAAGGCGAGGTATAATGTAGTTTCTTTCCAGTTTTCTTTGTACTGAGTGCAGTTGTGCTTCTGTCACGCATTGCAAAAACTCTTGTTTTTGCTAATTCTGGTTTAACAGTTTTGTGTATGCAGATGGCATGTATGCAGCTTAGCAGGGCATAAAGAAAATTAATTTATGAGGTGTCTTTAAATGTATTTTGTGAAGAGTAATGGGAATTCTGAATTAGTTTACTTGTTTAAAGTTCAGGATATACTAGATTGAAATTAACCTAGTACATCCTGTAAGCTCTGTTAACTTTGCAGAAAGGTAGAAGGGAGCAGAGGAACCTTAGGCATTGGCAATAAATATGCCAGGTTTCTGTGTTAGTTATGCTGGCTGCAGGGTAATCTTTGGGTGTCCTGCCTCTAAGTAAGGAGCACTGCTACCTTCCCTGATATTATCGTAACAACTGGAGTTAAGGTCAGTGTATCTGATGCAAATATGTGAAACTACGATTTAGGAATTTTAATTATAAATTTGGATTTAGAGTCCTTTATATCACTGACCGAAAAAAAATTGCATTCCCTTCTGCTTCTTGGAAGCATGAGATGCTTTCATGAGATTTTCAGTTAATTTTTTCTTCATTTTTTTTACCCTATTTCTGTCTTGGTAGATAAATTTGAAATGGGATGCCAGTCAAAAAGTACCGAAACACGCCTCCAGGTTTTTACCCAGTTCCCCCTGCCTTGTCTCCTTTCTGGAGCCTCGAAGGTGCTTCCCCAGTCTGCGCTTTAGAGAGGCTGTACATTCTAAGACAAGTTCTCTCAAAGGCTCCAGTCTTTCGTCTACTTTTACAGGCTTGTTGGGTTTGGGGTTTTTTTAAAAGTATGCATCCTGCCCTCCCAGAGCTCTGAATTTCTCTTCAGACTTATTTCCTTTGCTTTGGTCTCATCTGTCATTGCTTTGAATAAACTTGAGAGGCACACAAAGGAAGCATCTTCTCTGTTATTACATTTTTCACTTGTTTGCTCTCTGCCCTGAGGCAGAGCTAGCCTGAGGGTGTGAGCTGTTAGCAAATGATTGAACCAGATACTGATTTGTGCATTACTCTGAATTTCCTTCCCACTGCACTGGAGACGATAATGCTACACTCTTTCAGTAGGATATGTTGAGAGGTATATTCTATAAAATATATAGTACTGAACTTGGAGGTAATAATTCCTTTAACACTCTTAGTTTTCGATCGTGATGAAGGTTGTTACCTTTGTGCTTTCCTGATAGTCTTCAAGATAGAAGGACAACCTTTTTTTGTTACTTTTTGTTTTGTTTTGGTAGTTGGTTGTTTTTTGTTGTTTTTTTAAATCCAAAATTACATTTCCTGAGTGACTAATTACTCTCTATAGGTCTTCTCTTGCTTGTGTTTCTGCATACCCAGTCTTCATCAGCTTTCTTCTTGTGAAGCCTTCTGAAGTTCGGCTCTCTGGCAGCTTCAGTGAGATTCTATGCTTGGCATCGTAGTATTTTATCAGTATCTCGAGCAAGCTGAAGGATGTCAGATCATGTCTTGCAGTTCTGCTGCCTTTTTCAGCTGTTGTCAGGTGTATCCTTCTGTCTAATGTGCTTGAAGTACCCCATTGTAGCTGGAGCCCTGAAAACACTCAAGTACTTGAAAGTGTTTTTCAGAACTCGCCTGTCTACATGAAAAGATCCAGTTTGGACAGTTTTCCTTGTCCTAGAGCACAACTAAACAAACCAGGTCACTTGCACGTTCGTTTGTACATTTAAGCAGTAACGAGGTTTTTCTGTAGTTAAAAAGTAGGCAGAATTCACTTCGGGAAGGAAAGGGAGAGGCGATTTCATAATTCTGTTAATTTGCCTTAAGTGATCCTGCATGGTGCTTACTTTACCCTTCAACGTTGGTGCGAGTAGACTGAGTTATACTGGGAGAAACGGGAAAGAAACAGACGCGCGTTTGCAACTCGGTGAAAACAAACTCGTCATTGCAAAGGCCGGGATAGCAGCTGCTCCAGCCGAATGTATGAAATACTCTGCGCGTCTGATTAGCCCTTTTCTGTGCGGCGAGATAACCCCAATAGCACCTGGCACCTTTACACTACGGGGTTTTTAAACTCTGACTCTCAATGCGGGGCTCTGCATGCTAACAGAAAAGAGCAGAGAAGGCCGCTCCCGCCGGGCCCCAGCGCGGCCGGGCAGGGCGCATGGGCGGTGCGGGAGGAAGCGCCCGTGTCCTTCCGGGCCGCGGGCCGGCGGCGGCGGGAAGGCTGAGCCCGGGCCGGGCCGGGGCCGCCGCCATGGACAGGTGAGGGGCGGCGGGAAGGCTGAGCCCGGGCCGGGCCGGGGCCGCCGCCATGGACAGGTGAGGGGCGGCGGGAAGGCTGAGCCCGGGCCGGGGCAGCCGCCATGGACAGGTGAGGGGCGGCGGGAAGGCTGAGCCCGGGCCGGGGCAGCCGCCATGGACAGGTGAGGGGCGGCGGCGGCCGGAGCCCCCGAGCCGGGCCCGCGCCTGCTGTGAGACGCGCCCCGGCGGCGGGGAGCGAGGGCGCACAGTGCGGGCTGCGAAACGCAGCGGGCCTGCAGCGGCTTCTGAGCCTACCGCAGGCGTTTTGTCACCTTTAAGTCTGGCTGTTGCTTCTTGAGTGTATCTTTGGATTTACCGGGAGCTGTGAGTTGCTCGGGGGTCGCGGCCTTTGGCAGGCCTGCTGAGGCGGGGCCGAGCCGCTTCCACAGCCCACAGGGAGCGGGCCCTCTGCTCCGAGTAATTGGGAATGGGCATTTTCCCTTCAGCAGGATACGTGAGCTTTCCCAGTCTATGGTGATTGCGTTATCTGGAGATAAAAATCGTGTAGTGAAATCATGCCATTCTTTCAATTTAATTTTTCAGTTAAAATTTAAATTTCTGTTGCATCTTTTATTAGTCATATTTATTTTCTTTTTAATAATAAAGCGTTAGTTATGGTGTAGAGGAACAAAGTATGAGTTTTTACTAAAGCTCATTTCCCTAAGCTAATAAGCAGTGCTGGATTTCTGCAGAAGAAGCTGGACATAAGTAGTAAGATTGGAGATCACTTAACACTTTAAGTTTCCTGGTTGTGGAGTTACTTTGACATGACAGTAAGATCTTGGATGTCCTGCTTGAATTCACTAGCTTGTTTTCTCTCTGTGTTGCTGCTTTGTAGAAATGGCTTTGAAGACATGCCATCCCCCCATGATCCAGAGATGGTCAGACCTGGACGGAAGCAAGGCTCTCAGAAAAGAGTTTCTAGTATCCTTTCTCTGTAAAGAACTTTTGTCTCTAACTGCTGTGCTCACCGGGTATGTATATTTTTTATACTGCTTTGATTTTCGTGGGTGTGTGAACTCACGTGGTTGTTCACCCAGAGAACTATGTGAGCCATAGCTGACTCCATTTCTGAGCTTTTGGAAAAGAAAAATAAGTTTTCTTCATTATATCTTAATTTTATGGTTTTGTGCTTATCTGCAGGTACTGTAGTATCAGAGTACTGTGATGAGCTAGTGTATATTATCCACTGTATCCATCTACTGTAATAGCAAGAGTAGTGCACAGACATAGATTTTAATTTCCATATAAATTTTCTCCCCTGTTTTTTTACAATAAGAACCCCCCCATACCATGTAGTCTGACAGCTAAGATAATGGTATTTTCATGGTTATAATAGCAAAGGAATCCAGTACATTTGCTTGTTCTTTTGGGGGTTTGCTTCTGAAATAAAGCTACTGAGATATTTGCCCTGATTATATTGTGCCTAAGAATCAAGATGTTTCTGAAAGCTAATAACACAAGCTACTGAAACTTTTATACAACTACTTCTTGGTAAATCATACCTAGAGCACTGAACCTGGTTGCTGACAGGAAGAAGAAAAGTAGAGCAACAGAGAGAGAGGGAACAGTTTAGAAAATGCATTCAGACTCCTATTTTCTTGTTATGGCTGATGTAGCATGAAGCAGCTCCTTGTGGGGCACAAGGATTCTCTCTTTGATCTGAGCTGCTGTGAGGAGTCCCAGACCTGTTGTGTTCATAATTCTGAACTTCATTTTGTGGTGTTCCTTTTAACCCTCCAGCTTTTAAGGTTCTGATGAAACATTTTATGAAATTTTATGTTTTACTCTGAAAGACAAGATGTGTAATTTTCATAACATTTGAGTTATAACAAAATATTTTTCCTTTCCAAGTAGTCACAGTTATTTAGAATAGATCCAAGGGTGTGTTTAGGAGAGTGTTTCTTAACTTGTTTATTAATCAGTTCTTACATCTCTGGATGACACTATTGGAAACATGACACCCAAAAGCCATTTTCTTTCCCGAACTCCTAACTCATTACTTCACCAGCCAGGTAAGACTGCTTACTTGTTTGTTTACTATTTAGTTAAAGGATTTTTGTGCTTGTACTTAATAATTAATAATAATCCATAGAAAGGACATGGATGTGCTGTAATCCAGTGAAAGCCCACAAAGTTGATTAGTGGGTGAAGTATCTGACATATGAGGAGAGAGTGAGAAGAACTAGGATTGTTTATCCTGGGAAAGAGGTTGGGGGATCTTGTAAATATGTATAAATATTAGATGGGAGGGAGTAAAAAAAGAATCAAGTTTTTCTTGGTGCCCTGAAAAGTCAAGAGGCAATAGACACAACAGCATATACAAGGAATTCTGTTTAAACATAGAAAAACACCCCCCTTTTTTACTCTAATGGTGGTTGAATGCTAGACTTGATTACCCAGATAGTCTATGGAATCTCTGTCCTTGGAGATAAATAAAGCTGGACAAGGTCCTGAGCAATCTTTTCTAGTTGGTACACCTTTGGGCTGCCTTTTGCTTTAGGAGTTTGGAGACGAGTTTCCAAGAAAGAATGAGTGGAGTGGTACTGTTCTTTATGCTTGTGTGTGTTTACAATGAGCTTTAGTAACTGGAGGTATTTGCCTATATATGCCTATTTGGTGCATATATGCAACCTGCTTTCAGGCTTCTATCTGCACTCATAAGTACTTCAGTCTCTGTTAAAAATTTCTTTTGGAATTTCTGGATAGAGCAGAGTAGTTTTAAATACTTTCTCTTTTCAGAAAAGCCTCTTTCTCTTTCAGGTACAGCATTACATCGCAGCTCCATAAAGCCATCAGATATGTCTGCCCTGCTGGGAACAGGAGGGAAATCTCCTCTCATTTTACCAACTTCTGGACTTTTTGGCAGCCTGTCAATGGTAAGATGGTTAGAGCATCTTCTTCTCTTTCGTCCTTGTGAAATATAAGAAACTATAAGTGTTAGTTAGTTTAGTGTTCCTGTGTTGTTTACTCCAAAGACAAACTGTGAACAGCACAAGCTTGCTAGTACTGCTATTGCTGTTTTCTGCTGGTGTTATTTATTACTGTTGTTCTTTGAGATGATGCAGTGAGGAAAACAGAGGTTTACAAGGGCTTTCCAAATACACCATGTGTGTTAAGCTAGTCCTCATGACGTAAAAAAATCGTTACAAAAATCCCCACTATACTTTTTTAATAATTCTTCAAAGATAATTGTTTTATGTTAGCAAGTTAAAACTTTGGGGTTTTTGTTATTTTAGCATTCTCCAGTATTAGGCTTCACTGGAGTGCTGAAGTTTAGACTTCAAAAGAACAAGCTTTTTAGATGACATTGCTTGTCTTCTACTGCAATGTCTTTGGAAAAACACTGATTGGAAAAGTTATCAGTAGGGAATTCCTGAAGTATCATATCTCCATTTATTTTTAAATTAACTCGAAGTTAAGATGGTTTTTTTCTATCTACATTTCAATTCATTCTCCTTTTTAGTTGTTTGATAGAGGCCATTTGTTTCTTCATAAATTATTAGCTTCTGGGGCCTAGTTGATCAATGTGTATACAAAACTCTTAGCACTGGTAACTTTTTAAGGCATAGTTGTACCTTATCTAAAGGCAGTTCTTTCACTATTAGTTTTTTAGGATTCTCTGTTTATATACCATTCATATAGAAGGAAAAAAGGTGTAGCTAGGCTTGTAATATCTGAGATTACAATTTATTTTCTTTATGTTCTTGTTGTGGCTTTAGTTGGATGAAAGTAGCTGGACAATGGCACTCTCGCCTCAGCAGACAGGAATGTTTGCAAATGCAGACATGTCCAATATGACAGAAGATGTCACTATGAGTGCTGTGTTGTTGCGTGAGGATGATCCTGGGGAAGCTGGTGAGACAATTTGAAGTTTTAATAATAATTGATCTGTTCTGATTTGTGGGGTGTACGTATATGTATGTGTCCTTTTAAAAACTTTTCTGTATTCTTTTGCTGGTATTTCTTAGTCAAAAGCAGTCTAGTTTTAAAAGTTCAGAAAATTATGCTGTTCTAGTTTATTAGAGTTTTGTGAGTTTGTGCTTTCTATGGAACCTGTTCTGATGGAACAAATGTGATAGTCTAGTGATATGGGAAGGAAACTGGATTCATTTTGTGGAGACATAAAACTTGTGTTGTAAATATGCCACCTGGAAGAATTTCAACAGCAAACTCATTTGTGTAACTGACATAGCTCATAGTTTCTATATATCTTACTATCTTAGCTGATAAATGCTTCTGACTTTGTGAGATAGTTCATACCATCATTGTACTTGCTTAAATTTGCAAAAATGAGATACCTTGTCATGAGAAGGATGTTTTCATAGTCCAGCAGGAGCACTTTTACTGAGTTATGCTCACTAATATGGCTGTTTCTTCTTAATATCTGTCCTAGCTACTATGAGCATGTACTCAGACTTTCTGCATTCCTTTCTGAAGCATACATCAACTACCATTTTTGATCTTGTGGATGAGTATGAAAATATTTGTAACAGTCAGGTAAGTAGTTACCTGTTTTTTTTATTTACTTTATTTTACATTCCCTTTCCAAAGCAGTGTTGCTGTGAAGTCACAGTGCTTAAAATTTATACTTTGAATCTTCCAGCTTATGAGTCACTGAACACTAGCATTGAATAGCATCTTACTTTCCTCAAACACTGCTTTGGCAAAGGAATACCCATGGTGTAGCTTGCTGAATATTAAAATTGTCATCTGGCTGCTGTTCCACTGAAAGTGTCAAGTGGCAATAAACATTAGCAGATGTATAAATATTTTTATTAATGAGATGGATTCAGATGTACTTATTTCTCTCATATATAAGTAAATTAAATAATTATATTATTTTATAAAGAAAATCATAATTCGAAGAGATGGTAATTAAATCCGTTTGTTGGAAACATTTAGGATAATAAAAAGATTGCTGTAATGGCTTAGGAAAAAAATACACTGATAGGCAATATTTACTGTATAAAATTATTTCCCTCAGGTGAATATATTAGGGAAAATCGTTTATCGGGCAACTCCTGGGCAGCAGAAGTTTTCCAGAACTGCCAGTGTCTTGTGGCTTCTCAAGCAGGAGATGGTAACTTGGAGACTGCTGTCCTCACTTTATAGGTAATTCCTTTGAAAAGTACACTACTACATTTTTGTACTGAGATGACTTTCTTGGATAGATTTTTTATGAGTTTATAAATAAGGAGTCAAGCAATTAAGTACCTATTAATAAGCTGTTTACAGAAGTAGGTTCTTATATATACATCTATTCATTATTTATTTATGAAAATGAAAGTTGTAACTAGGAATGCTCTTACTACCTTTGCAACTTCTTGTATTTTTTAAGAACATTTTTGTAAAGTTTTTTTAAGCATTTATACTTAGGTATTTTGCTAAATTTTCTCAGCTTTTGGTTTAATCTTTAGTGTTTTGCACATTTATTTCTAGAGACAGAATACAGTCTGCACTGGAAGATGAAACTGCATTTGATATCCCTGTAAGCACAGACTCTTGGCTTTTTTTAAGTTAAATAAGAAGCTAAATAAGCAAAATACAGGCTAAATGCTTGTATTTTACTTTTACAATCTCAAAGTGGCAATTACTCAAAATTCAAAAGTGAAAAATGAGACTGATTTTTATCAAGACAAGTATTAAATTATTTCATCAATTGTGAAGAGTAAATATAAATATTCAGTTCTAAAGAGAGAATCTTAGTGTAAAATTATTGTAAGCTATTCTTTGTTTTGTTTCCTTAAATATTCTGAGTTGAGAGGGATACACAAGGATCATTGAGTCCTCTTCCTGCTCTGCACAAGACAACCCTAAATTCATTAGAAATAACTATTTTTAAAAGCTGCATCAGTAGCTGTGGCATTCCCATAGGTCAGAGATAATTTTGCTTTACTTAAAAGAAGAACATATGGTCTCAAACTGTGGCCTTTGCAGCCCTGATTCCAATTTATCTCAAGAGAAATCCAAATTTTCTAGCATTCCTGTTACAGCTGTAGTCGTCTTGTCTATGTCAATACAGTTCTTCCAGCCTTTGCTGCCAGAATATGCTTAGGAAAACAAAGCAATAAGTAAAGTGACTCTGCCTTGGTAAAATTTATGATTGCAAATCTTCCTCAGCCATAATATAGCTTCCTCTATGATTCCCACTGCTAAGTTGTCAGTGTTAAACACTTGTGCCAAAAGTACCGAGTTTCCTCCTACCTGTGTTTTCTCCTCCTACCTGTGCATCTTCAGTTCTCTTTTTATTGCAAGTCCAATGAAAGCTAAATTGATGCAGGAGATCAGTTAGAAGAATCAGGGCTCTGGGGTTGGTATTTTGTTTGTTGTACACACTTTTTAATGTTAAATGTGTGTATGACCTTGAAAAATGTTATTTTTTTAATTTAAAGTAACAAATGGGATTTAAGATAATATGCAGGCAGTCAAGGAATCAGTGAATCTACTGTGTGAAATCTTTCTATGTTCATGTATTTGTGAATTATGTTCTAAGTCTCATTTCTACAATTTTTAGTGTAACTGGATGTAAAAGATCAAATAAAACAATATATAAGGCATGTATTTTTTAAGAAGAGGGTGGAGAAAAATAGCATATTGAACTTGTAGCAGATTTCTGAATTAGTATGTGTTTGATTTGGTATTTCTGATTTTGTAGAAACTTTCTTTACTATGAAGTAATAATCAGCTTTTTCTTAAATAGGCTTTAACTGCTAGTGAAAAAACAACTGTAGACAACTTGTTTCAGAAAGATTCACTTGTTCGACAAAGTCAGGTACGATGAAAAGTTTTTAATGTGAGAATGAAAATAGATTAAATGTTTATGACGCTAATGCTCTATGCGCTTTTTGGGGTTGTTTCTAAAACTTTTTTAATTATTCCCTCAAGTGTGTATTAATTGTATGCATAAAAATGATGCTCCTTAGTTGCTAAAGAGGAGAAAGGTTTTTCAGGCTATTTTGCAGAGGATGAAAGGCTGAGAGCTGTTCCCGTTTGCAGCATCTACTGTTACTGTTGATTGTGACTGATAAACTGTTAAGTCACAATGTATCAAACTGCAGTATCCAGTGAGAAAGAGAGGTCAAATGCCTCATATTGGATACTTAAAATGAAAGTGAAATAGTCTTCTGGATCTGTCGGCCTTTTGGTTGACAAGTAGATCCAGAGATGAGGAGAAGGCAGTAAAAGTATTATTTGTTACATGTTTGTTTTAAAAATGCAATTTGATTTGATTCCAGCTGGTGGTGGATTGGCTAGAGAGCATTGCTAAGGATGAAATCGGGGACTTCTCCGATAATATTGAGTTTTATGCCAAAACAGTATATTGGTGAGTTCAGACTTTCTTTGATTACATACATTTTCCCATCAAGTGTAAGTTTCACAGTCATAGAATCACTCTTGAAAAGAAGCAGTCTTTTTAGGTTGTTCTCTTCATTCACTTATTTTCTTTAAATTCATACGTGTAAAAATTTAGCTTTCTTACCCATCCACTGAAGTAAATCTCAAGTCAACTAGTGCCTTTGGGGAGGCAAAGATGAAAGGAAAAAAACATCAAACCATTTTAATTTAATCTTTGTCTGGCTTTAGTTTTTGCCTAAGTTCTTATCATTTTGTGTCATTGACCCTTCACCAGAAGCTGTTATTGTCACCTGTATTATCACTGATGGGTTTTATGGTAGAATGGACGGAAGACTACCTTTCATGCTAGATGCCTAGAATAAACCTGCTTTTGATGGCTGGTGAATATAGGCTTTTGGAATTATGTGTTTATTCTCAGTTAAATTTCTGTCCTAGACTGACTTTGTAGTGAATGCTAATGGCAAAATTTGCTTATACAGAAATCAGTTGAATACATGAATGATTGAATAACAGATGCTTTTGAAAGAAATCAAATACATGTGCATTAATTCTAATACTGTACTTGTTGTGAAATGTTACATTTTCACAATGCTAGCAGAGTCCATTGATATATCAACCAAACTAAATGTCTGTTCTGTAAACATACTCCATGTAACAAAATATATCTTTCAATATTTGTCTTAATAAAAGATATTTGCTAAAAAAGCATTTTTCTAGAAAACATTCTACTGCTTTCAGGGATAACACACTACATGCCCTGAAGCAGCGACAGTCAAGTACATACATGGGAAGTTCTCGTCCTCTGGTAACAGAGTTGGTAAGTATTATATAAAAGCAAAGCTTGGCTTCAAAATGGGCTAGAGAGAGTATATATGCTATCTTCACAGATTCCCACCAATTCTTAGATAATTGTGCTATCTAAAAGTAGTTGTAGTGTCTAAAAATTGCTACAGAAATTCTTTTCAGGATCACTGTGGATTTGTGTTTTCTTTCAGCAATCACTTCCATACTCCCACCCCCTTCACAAGTACTTGTTTCAGGCATAAAGTCATAATAAAGCCATTACTTCACCAAATATATCACAAACTCATGTTCCTAACCAGAAAAGCTTATAAAACTCTTCAGTGGCCCTTGCAGATAAGGGAATGCTGTCTTTATGCAGTAACTAGTACAATGAAACCAAGTCCTAATGCAATACTTTGAGAGCTCTATAATAGAAGCTAATAGGAGAGAAGTCAAGGAAAGAAAGGACTGTCCATTAGAATGAGGTGATGAACTGCCTCAGTGGCAGCAAAGCAGCTGTAGAAGATTGATTCAATTGAGGAGTGATCTGAGGTATTGATTTGCCTTAGAAAATCTCTTTGGATTAAATAGAAGCAAGTGCAGCTGTTGTGAAAAACTTTCTCAGGTAGAGGGTGGAGGAAGAGAAACAGTCATAGGCAGATAGACAGAAGGGCAGAGGATGTTTGAAGGGGAGAAGAGCTGGAAGATAAGAAATTTGGGGCAAATAATAAGGCAGTGGAGTAAATTGCATTAATGCCTCTGATAGGAACAGTGACAGAAGAGGAATAAAAGTAATTAGGGGATAAACAGAAGTATCATGCTTAATATTATATGGGTTGTACTGATTGTTGTGCCAACATGAAAAAGTGACTCCAAATGATAAAACAGGGCAGGACATTATTGGAAGAGACATACAGGTATTGTGTTGACTAGTGATGACATTTTCCTTGCAGGATCCAGATGCTCCTATTCGACAGAAACTGCCACTTGATGATTTGGACCAAGAAGATGATGCAAGGTTATTGAAGTATCTCTTCACTCTCATCAGAGCAGGAATGACAGATGAGGTAGTGTAAGTTTTAGTTAAGTAAACACAAATACCTTACTGTTAAAGCCAATGTGTACTAAAATGTCTGTTTAAATTTGGCTTGTAGTGATTCAGTTTTCAATTTCTTGTCAATACTGACTGCCAAATTAGCATTTTAATCAAACTTGCTTTTAGTTAAGTAATTCTGGGTGTAGAATAGATGTTACAGAAAAAATGTAGTTTTGAGAGTTTGGGTTGTTTGACAATATTTTTTCACTGTTGTGTTTTGATACTAAATAATGCCAAGACAAACACACAAAATGCTTTAAAGAGCTTCCTAATTGTGTCTCTAATCATCAGTGGATTATCAGACATGTATACATAATGACATTTGAGTAATGGGGAAGAAAGGAGATTTGATATTTTCATGCCAAAGACCTTAACTGAGGACTGTGGTTACTTGCTCATATTCTGTTCCAATATGGTGCACATTATTCATTTTCTGATGGTATTGAAACATGAGCATATTGCTGCTGGACAATATGAGTAGAAATTTGCAGCTTCATGTGGGGTTGGGAAGGCTAAGTGAACTGGGAAAGTAGATGACTGCATGAAGACAATGATTAAACATCTAAGCAAAAGGGCTATACTGTACACTAAACTTACCAGAATGATGCGTAACAGCTGTTCAGCTAACAAAGATGAGGCTGTAGCACATTTCTTACATTGCTATAAATACTGACTGAAAAACTGAACATTTCTGTGGAAAAAATGATGATGTTTACTTTGAAATCTTTCAGTTGTTTTGAGTTTAAGATCCTCTGTGCTTATTTTTCACATAGTAGAATCTCTACAAAAATTAACTATTTTAATAATATTCATATTTTTAAACAAGAGGCTGGAGGTTTTCCTACCTTGAAGTGTGTTGCTGAGAAAGTGCATTGTTTTTCAGGCACAGCGCTTATGTAAACGATGTGGTCAGGCTTGGAGAGCTGCAACTTTGGAAGGCTGGAAATTGTATCATGATCCTAACATAAATGGAGGTATCTGCTCCAAAGTGCATTTGAGACAGATATAAAAATACTAAGGTCTCCTAGTATCTGTTTGTGGCAAAGAGAAATAACCCTTTCTTTTCACCTGATGAGCCTTTTTTGGTATCTGGAATATTTTACCATGACGGTTGAACATGTGAAAACTAACATGAAATTATTTTAGTTGAAGATGAGTTCATTGAATCCATCTCCACATGCTAAAGCCATTTTCTTTCTTAAAGTCAGATGTAATCACTAGGAAATAGATGTCTCAGAGTTCTGTACTGATCTTCTTCACCTCCACGTAATAGTTGGGTCTGTATTTTCTTAACATCTGGCTTATGCTGCCTAGCACATGTTTTGTTGCTTACAGACTCAAATTGAACTATTATACCCAGGTTCAAAAAGGTGTAGTAGGACTGGAGTTCAGCAAATGTAAATGCAGGAGAATTAGATGTTTTTAAAATATCTGAAAATTGTGAAGTGCCTTTCTTCTTGGTTCCTTGCACATTCTTCCCCATTATAACACAGTACCTTGCTTTTCTTTGTGTTCAGTACATTGCAGAATTTAGCAAGGAATTTAAGAATGAGTCTAAATGTTATTTATAGCTGGGTGTGGAAGGCTTAAGGCTTTCCTTGTTTTCATATCCTGATAGCCTGTTGCTTTTATATGCATGCCACACCACTGTCCTAGCTTTTTTTTGAGTCTGCCTACCTCAGCTGTTGTTACACAGGTATAAATGCCCATGCAGATGCATGCAAAATAGCAACACTGAAACAGTGACCTTTTTAAGAAGTTTTGATTAAGATGTAAAAATTATTTTTTCCTCTTAACTTTGTTTTTTTCCAAATGTAGATATGTTACAGTCAAAAGCATTATTTTTTAAAATCTAGATAGCAGCCAAGATTTTAAATTACTGTAACTTACAGATGCAAATTCACCAAACTAGCCAGAAAAGCCACCTTGCTATCCAGTCAAAAGCATCAAAATGCTTTAGGAAGAGTTCTAAAGGGATTGAAATTGGGCTATGGAAAGAAAATAGACTTTACAGTTTTTCAGATGTTACTGGATTCTCCCTTTTTAATAACACTTTCTTTTTCCTTTCATCCTCTTTTTTTTTTTTTAATTATTCTTTGCATGTAGGAAAAGAGCTGGAGCCCGTCGAAGGTAATCCATACAGGTGCATTTGGAAAATAAGTTGTTGGCGGATGGCTGAAGAGGTAAGACAATGCTGCTTTTCTTTCTATTAATACATAAATTTGAACTTTTCTGAAAATAGGATTTTAAGTAAACATACCCACTCTGTGTTTGCTGCTTAGAGGATTCGCAATTAATGCTTCTAAGAGAACTTCTGAAGTATCATATTTATGTATTCCGAGAAATCTACATAATCAGCACCACTTTTTCAGGAAGTGTCTGCTTTTTATTCTGGTTGAAAGTAAAATCACTGGCACTGACTTTCTTCTTGACTTAATTGAATGGGAAAGAGAAAACATTGCTTTCTTTCCAGGTCAATGTAAATTTTTCAGTTAAGTTACAAGGGGATGCTTGTGAAGGGAAAGTCACTTGCTATTCTTATTTTGGCTCCTTGTGTGTCCTGTGATTTTCCAACTGTACTTGCAATCTGTTAGATGGAACATTTTGCAATGGATTAATCTCTAATAAAATGTAAAGTGATTAGAAAACTTAAATGCTTTGTAATTTTAAGTTTGAGTGTCTTTACTGTTTATTTTAGGAGCAATTTAATAGGTATGAAAGAGCAATCTATGCAGCCCTGAGTGGAAACCTCAAACAGGTATGTCAAGCCCCCTAGTTAAACAATGTTTGGTAGCTGTTTATTTCCTTTCTCATATGTGACAATGATATCATCAGAAATACTGTAGTTACTGGTTTCTGTACTTCTAAAGATCTAGTTAATGGGACAATAGCAAACACTGCTATTAGTAGAGATGCTCTTTGTAGTACTGACATGTCTTAAATATATGATAGACTTTTCAGTCAAGGAAAGGCTGCTGTTTAAGGTGGCTACTGCACTGCTTTGGTGCCTGAAAATCTAAATTATAGTTGCTCTATTTGGGTTCTGACGTTTCTTCATCTCTTAATAATTTTTACTCAATGTTTTTAATATATAGCTTCTTCCAGTTTGTGATACCTGGGAAGATACTGTTTGGGCATACTTCAGAGTCATGGTGGACACTCTAGTTGAGCAGGAAATACGAACATCAGTAGTAACTGCAGAGGAGATGGAAGAGCTCCCTAGAGATTATTTAGAAACAAAGTAAGTTTTAAGTCAAATTATGCTGCTACTACACTCAACAGAGCATCCTGTATGGAATCTGTGTGGAATATTCAAGGTAACGTTATTTATCTTTTCTCTCTTGCTTTGAAGCTGGACTTCAGAAAAAGTTTTTGAAGAACTTCAGGCAACAGACAAAAGGGTACGTAGTAACTTCAGTGTTTCTCCTCACTGCTCACCATTTTTAATTATTCACTAGGTTCTACTTTTTACTGCACTGTTTAATGAAATACTCAAATATACACAATGACTAATTTGTTTCATATTTTCCATGCCAAAAATGTGTGATTTCCCAGTTCAAAGGGATTTTTCTTCATGCTACTGCCTCTTAACAGTGAAAGTAATCCAGGTGTTGTGCCCTGCCCTGTATCTGCCATACTGGCTGGGTGTGCTAAAGAAACAGATGACTGTGAAATGTTGTCAGACTTACTTGTCAGAGTAAATCAACTATTCAGCACTTCAATAAAATGTTCAAAATTGATTACATTCGATTTTCTTTATAGGAGGTTTGTGTGCATATTTCAGAAAAGGCCTTTCAAAATTTAAAAGCTTATTTGCTTTTTGACACCCAAAATACTCA
Organism: Toxostoma redivivum; assembly: GCA_013397375.1. Classification (NCBI taxonomy): domain Eukaryota; kingdom Metazoa; phylum Chordata; class Aves; order Passeriformes; family Mimidae; genus Toxostoma; species Toxostoma redivivum. The sequence goes on along the minus strand of VXBI01006296.1, from coordinate 1,334,788 downwards.
ATTCATGTAAGATAGGGAGATGTACAGGAAAATTTGCAGTGATTAAATTGAAACTACACTTACTTTTATTTGATGGAATGGACACATAGCATTTATCATATTTCTAAAACAAAGGCATGCAGTCAGTTACAGATACACCTGACTTTTTTATTTGCCATTGCAACATAGTGCAAAACTCACCATAAAGCAAATTTACAGATGTCTTTGGATTGCATTTCATGCATTAATGCATTGATTCCCCTGGAGAGAGGGTGGAATTTCTTCCTGAAGTAATTTTCACAGGCTTTTTCTTTAAGGATTTATACACATTGTTGCTTAGTCTGTGATTTTTGTAAATCTTATCTGTAGCATCACTGTTTATTCTCCTCCTCATAGGAGAATAAAAACACCCTTAGTGTTGGATATCTTCCGCGGAAGTGTTAACTGGACAGCTCTATATTCCAGTTCTTCCTTTCAGTTTGTCAATGTTCTTGTAATTTGATGTGGAGACAGCAAATGCCTTTTCTTTTGCTCTTTATGAAGAATACCCTTTGAAATAGGATAGCTTTTTTCCCCCTGAAGAACCTTTGCTTTATTTATAAGTTTGTTTTCTTTGTACATTATGCTAGAAGATTTATTCAAAGTTTGAATTTTCTTTTTTTATCTCCAGAGGATTATAGAGGAGAATCAAGAGCATTATCATGTGATTCAGAAATTCATTATACTTGGAGATGTGGATGGTAAGCATTTCTCTAAGTGATTTTTTTTTATTCTCAACTGACTACATTATTTTGAGGGACCTTTCCAGAAACTTCTGTATGAATGGATTTTTAGAAGCACACAGTAGGCAAGCTGTGCATTAAAGCTATGCTCTAATCAAGAACTGTAGGCTCAGTTTGACCTAAAAGATAGTTTTCAAAGAAGTAATGAAATCATGTAAATGTGTCAGGATGCATGCCAGACTACAGCTAGCTATAGCTTCTTCTGAGAAATGATGGACTGCATACAGTACATTTTTAAGCCAAACAGCTACATCATTCCAAAATTGTTGCTGTCGTGTTTTTGGACTTGGGACTAAATTACATTTGTTGAATAAATGCAAAATTTTGAAATATTTCTTAGATGTTTTTTTCTTTTTTTCCGCGGTATGGCTAATGCAGACATTTCCTTGGTGGTTGTAGGTTTGATGGAAGAAGTCAGCAGGTGGCTTTCCAAAGACAGAAGTGTGCTCCCAGGACACCTCCTTCGTTTCATGACACATCTTATTCTGTTTTTCCGCACTTTGGGTATGCAGACTAAGGTCAGTTCACTTGTACTTGATTTGCATCATAGCAGTAGCCAGTCTTTGAAGTAGAAATGCTTGTGTGCAAATACATAGACAACATAGAGTGATGGTAAATTGCTACCTGCTGAGGAGGAGCTGCATGCCTAAATACTGTATTTGTTGATCTTGGAGCCTAAAGGAGAAAAGAACATCATCCTCCCTTCATGCTGAGCATAAAAATTGGGTTTTGAGGATGGTGGATTTTACTCAAAAGCCCTTTGTTGAGAAGGTCCTGAATCAAACTTCAGTGTTATGCTTATTCATAGCAGCCAAGATGTCTTGAATATAACCTGTTCTTATAGACAGTTGTTGAAACTGTACCTATTGCTGCTGTAAGCTCACAAATGCTTTTGCTTGAGGTAATTAGTACTAGCTGAAACTTTCTTATTATCTCCAAGTATAAAGTAAGTATAGCTTACTACTTACCTGGCCTATTTATGCTAAATAAGCAAATGTGTCACATAGCTGTAATTACTTATTTCTGACAATATCACAAGTAGTTTGGGGCTCTCCTTTTCTACTATTTTTAAAATTAGAAGCTATTATGTATCAAGTAAGTTTCTGAATGTAACTGTGTGTGTGTGTATACATACTAATTTTTTAGCCAGACTCAAAATTTTATGGAGTAGGACTTTAAGCTAAAGTACAGTAGAACTAGCCATTAGCATATGTTTGATAGAGGGGACAAAAAAGGTGCAATGTCCTACATTAATTCCATTGTGGGAATGTGTAAAAGTTGATTCTGCCTTTACAGTTTTGGGGTGGATGAATTTATTGTATGATTACTCAATCAACCCTCAGTAGACTTCACAGGGAAGAGGCAAAAGTGCAAGTTTTTATGATGTTTATTGTATATTAATTTTATACAGTTCATATAGATATATGCTTAGATGAAGGTCTTCAATTTACACATATAAAATTAAAATGATAATTCCTGACAGCAACACTTGAGTCTTGGCTAAAGCAGTTTCAGGTGCTCAGATTATAGTGTTTTTTTAGTATAGGCTGTTCCAGATGAGTCAGATGATACTTATACCCTATTACATTATCATTTTCTATAATAAAACAGGGCATGTATTACACTGCAATAATAATCTGTGTAGCTGACATTTTGTTTATTAATTTTAAAAAATATGGTAAAATGGAAAGATTTTAAAGATCACATAAAAAGTAACATTCCAGTTAGACCAAAACCTATCTTATTCAGTTGCTGAAAAAGAAAATCCTTGGAACACTAAATCTTTGAATCAGAAGACATGCTTTTTTAATCATGTTCCAAGAGAACAGTTCTTGCAGTTGAGCCTGTTTGTGTAGATTACTGAAGCAGGAATAGGCAAATAACCTTGTGTCTGTTTTAATAGTGATAGCCTGTCAAGTATATTTTATTTTATTTTCCACATTATCCAATTTAAAATTGAATTTATATTTGTTTGCAATAAGGAGGAAGTTTCTGTTGAAGTCCTTAAGACCTACATTCAGGTAAGCTTTCAGAAATATTGCTTGTTTTCTCTAATGTAATTTAGATGTAAAGGAGGAAGAAAAGCAGACTTAAGGTTACAGGATGATAAGAGCTATCATGCAGCTAATGTTCTTTTCTCAAGAGATTCATGGAAGCTTGCCTAACACACAAAGTCTTTGTCAGCAGTTCTTAAATAAGAGACTGTTTTATTGATCCTTGTTTAGAAGCTGAGTGGAATCTTCCTGAATCAGAAATTTGTTACACATTTTTGGGTTTACCCAGTACATGTTTTTACTTAAGTGTAAGTACACTAAGGAATATAGTATGCATATTTGTTAAATATATTTATATATTAGTGGATATCTTCTGTATATTTGCTTCTTATATCTTTGCTTCTCATTCTGTACTTTTGCTCCATACTGTGCAGCGGTTGGTGTCTGAGAAGCACACAGATTTAATAGCATTTTATGTCAGCCACCTGCCCCCAGAGCTGGCTGTGGCTCAGTACGCTTTATTTCTTGAAGATGTCACTGAGAGTGATCAACGCCACCACTGCCTTGAATTAGCAAAAGAAGCAGGTGAGAGATAGTCCAATAATCATTTAAATCCTGGGTTATTTTGTCTTTCAGTAGTTTTTGCTCCAAAACCGAGCTATGAATATGATACTCTTTCCTTCCCCTGTCTCTCTGTTTTTCAGTTAAATAAAATTAATTTGTGGATCGCTTCTTCAAGTAGATGCATCAGGTGTGTTTTCATTAACCTGGAATTGTTTAAACTAACTATCACTGATTCTGGGTTATGTCCAAACACACCAGGAAGTAAATGCCAGCTGCCTGTCTCAAATATATGTTCTGAAGCTTGACATAATCATATTATTTCAGAGAGCTAATTATAAAAATACATACCTCTTTAGGGATTTAGAAAGGTTATAAGTATCTTAATTTTTTTGTCCTATTTATAGTGCTTTTTCTTAGCCAGTGGTGGGTTGCTTGCATTAATTGTAAACTTCCTTCAAGGCCTGTACATGAAACTAAAAGGGATTACAATGAAGCAGCACATTGTCCATTGCTTGACAATGCCTCTGTGCCACTCAGAATACACAAAGAAGTAGATTTCCTGCAGATTTCAGTGTCTTAACTTCTCTTCAGTCATTTTTCAATCATTTTCTTTTAAACTCAGCTAAGGTTTCAAAAATAAAACATCCTGCTTAAGCATCTGTAAAAGAACTATTCTGAGCTTTTCCTGGTACATTCCTGTCAAATCATAGTCTTGCTGTCAGAATTGTAGGAGTCAGTGGTCTTAGCAGATATATCTATATGCTGTCTTCAGCACAGACTGAAAAACTTACTAGTTGTCTTATTCTGATATTTGATATTCTCTGCTATATCAAATTTCGTTCTTGTAAAATATCTGCAATAAATTACATAGCACAAAATCTTATAATTTATCTGACAATGTGTATGTGACTGGTAAGAATTACCAGTAGCAAGGAATAAGATCAACAGCTGGAGTCTGAAATTCAATCTGTGTCAAGTTTGAATTCATGATAGTTCTTACACAGTTCTCTATTAACCCAGGTCTGGATGTTGCAACCATAACAAAAACTGTTGTTGAAAACATCCGCAAGAAGGATGCTGGGGAGTTCAGCCACCATGACCACGTGCTAGACACAGGCACAACAGAGGTGAGTGCTTTGCAGAGCAAATAGACCAATTTTTGAAGATGTATGAGCCATATTTTTCTTCCAACAATGGTGAAAGTTGCATTGAAAAAGCCTGTGAGGGAAATGTGCCTTTCATGTGACCAAGTGAGGATATTGCACAAATCTGTAACTCTGTTTCTACTTCTCTTTGCTCTTTGGGTGTGTGCTTATCAGCAGCCCTACCTGTATGCAAACATTAAGTGAAGATAAGGCCCTTGAAATGACTGCAGCACCCTATGTTGTAGCTGAGAGTAGGATGTTGTTGTAGCCTCTACAATTTATGAGGATTAATACTTGGGTCTCAGATGTACCTTTTAAGATACTGAAGTGGCATTTCTAGCTACAGCAGACATTGCTTTTGCTGACAGTTTTCTTGTCACTGCTATTGAGCGTTGGTTGGATCCAACTCAGTGCTTTAGGGACATCAAGGTAATGTTAATAGGCTCTATTCAAAGTCTTATTTAGAAAACAACGGATCATTTTCAAATTTGTGGTAATGTTTTTGCTATTCATTACAAAGTTTAAGCTCCCTAAGACAAAAAGGTAGTTTATCTAGCACAAGAGTTGGAAAACTGTGGTTGCAGGTTAATGGTGCCCCTGAAGATTATAGCAAGAGCTCCATAAAACATATTGGTACAGTGTATTCGTATTAAAATTTGAGGAAAACTTACCATAATCCATAGAAAATGTTGAGAGATAATGCTCTGAATATCTTGGGAACACTTAGAAATTTTTTTTTTTATTATTCCAAACAGCAGAGATTTTCTAAGCTTTTGAATAAAGCAGCCCTTGTTACTGTGTTGTAATGCTTTCCAAACTTGTGTATTTCCTTGACTAAATCTAATGTGTGTTACATCAGCTGTGTGCTTGAAATGGTGGTGAATCTCTGTGTTGGTTTTTACAGGCGGATCAGCTGAAAATAGATGTAATTGACTGGCTCGTATTCGATCCTGCACAGAGGGCAGAAGCACTTAAGCAAAGCAATGCAATCATGAGGAAGTTCTTGGGTACTAAGCTTCACAAATATTGTAGACTTATTTTTAAATGTTGGTTTTGTTCTCATTGGCTCTTGGCACTACATTTGATATAACTTTGGATCTAGTCTATTAAAAAGCATGAGTTTGCCAGCTTAAGAAGATAAGGTATGGAATTGCAAAGCTCTGATACCCAGTTCACATTCTTATAGCATCCAAGAAACATGAAGCTGCAAAAGATGTGTTTGTGAAGATTCCTCAAGACTCTATAGCAGAAATATATAACCAGTGGGAAGAACAGGGAATGGATACTCCACTTCCAGCTGAAGATGACAATGCGATCCGGGAACATTTATGTATTCGTGCATATTTGGTGAGTTTCAAATATGCAGTATTCCAAGTTATTGTTTAGAAATACTAGTGGCTTTGCCTTGGTGGTGAAGCTTTTTAGCTTTGTCCATTTGATTTAACTTCTGATTCTTTGATGCATTAGACCTGTGTATGTAATGACATTCTGGTTATTAGATGAGTCAAAAATACCCAAACACTGTTTCCAATGCAATCCAGGAAGCCCATGAAACCTTTAATGAATGGTTCAAGCACATGAACTCAGCTCCACAGAAGCCTTCTTTGTTACCACAAGCAAGTTTCACTGAAAAAGTGGCCCATGAACATAAAGAGAAGAAGTATGAGGTAGGTGGAAGTCCACCTTAGTTGCTGTAAATCTTTGTGTTCTTGCTTTAGCAGCAGTCTAGTTTAATGAAACAGAGTAGAAGACTGGTATTTCATATTATTGAAAGACTCTATTATAAATTATTTTTATGTTGAGAGAGTATGAGACATTAGAATAATAAGGCCAGTGCACAATAAATTCTGTTTTTTTAATGACTTGGCTTTACATAAAATTTTGTAATGTAGTAATATTGTCATGTAATATGTATGTGTTGATTGTCAGTGTTATTTGTAAATGTGAGCACTTGAATTTGCTATTAACTCTATCGGGTATTATCACCTTTTGTTTTCTTGTTTTGACTGATGTTGTTTTTGCAGGTCTGGCCAGTAAAAATATACTGTATTCAGTTAATATGAACATTTATTCTATAGGCATGGCAGAATAGGTTGTTTAAAATTATCTTCCTCTAGTGGCTTTGCTTCTGAACAGCCTGACTCTTTGGACAGGGCATTAAGCAAGGGTGTAAATAGCTGTTAGCAGCAGGCTTTTAAGTTTTAGCCACTGGCTGAAGATTCTGATTTGAATTGGGGCTGCACTGCCTGTTGCAGTCTGTTTTAAAATAGCCTTGGAAATTATCCTGTTCTGCAGTAGTTTATTTTTTGTTTCTTTGCCAGATGGATTATGGCATTTGGAAAGGCCTCTTGGATGCTCTTACAGCTGATGTTAAGGAGAAAATGTACAATGTGTTGCTGTTTGTTGATGGAGGATGGATGGTTGATGTCAGAGAGGTAAAATTAATTTTTATGTCATGACACAGACCACAAAGCACAGATCGTGTGTAGTTGTACCCTTGTAACATTTAGTTTCATGTGTTCCTGTTTAATTGGCTCTGGCCTTGCTGTGACCATTGAGAGCTTGCTCCCCTTAGTTACCGTACAGATCATATCTGACAGTCCACTCCAGGCTGCTTAGGCCATTTTTCTGCCTCTGACAGTACTAATTGCTTGGTTATGCTGAGTTGCCTGTTAAAGGCAGATTTTCATAACTCTAATGTGTTATTTTGCTCTGGTAAGGATGCCGAGGATGACCCTGAGCGAACACACCAGATGATCCTGCTGCGAAAGCTGTGTCTGCCCATGATGTGCTTTTTGCTGCACACGGTGCTGCACAGCACGGGGCAGCACCAGGAGTGCCTGCGCCTCGCTGACATGGTTGCCTCGGAGCGCCACAAGCTGTACACGGTGAGCTAGGCAGGGCTGCAAGCAGCCTGGCTTACATTAAAAGCTCTGTGGGCTGACTGTGGAAAAAGCTTCTACATAGAGAGGAAGATACCATATGTTCCTTAACATCATAAGTTTCTTTATTGCTTCCCATTTGCTGCAGTTGTAAAAGGTTTTGTGTGTTATGACTTAAGGAAAATCAGAGAGTTAACTTTGAAACATTGAGGATAATGACTGGTGTTCTGACAACCAGTTCTGAGTACCACAGTTAATCGTTTTTTAATTGAATTTTAATTTCATTATCTTAAAGGTCTTAACGAGCCTAGATGATTCTATGTTTCTAAGTTTAGCTGTAGAATTGCAATCAGTTTCTTTATTTCCATTACATTTCAAACACTATATAAGCAGGTTTTGGTTTAGAGGGTTTGGTTAACCTGTGACCATCTTTGCCTCCAAAAGCCTGAGAAACAACCCCAAAATGAGACAGTGCTATCTTGAGCCTACCTACAGGTTTTGGCTGCTGCTACTAACCTCCTGTGTTTTACTAAGTGTCCTTCTGAAATGCCTGATGATCACATTATCTTAAATAGAAATAAATAATCAAATAGAAAAATAGTAACTTAATTTTTTTGTGTCAGTACTATTCATTGCAAATAATAACTTTATGATGTATGTTTTTTATTATTTTTTCTTAGGTATTTTCAAAAGAAGAACTCCGAAAGCTTCTACAGAAGCTGAGGGAATCTTCTCTGATACTTCTGGACCAGGATCTTGATCCTTTGGGATATGAAATTCAGTCATAAGTTTTCATGTAGATACTTGCAAAAACTTCCAAGCATGGACATTCTGGTTATTAACAAAACAAACAAAAGACACCAAAAGCATCATTACTTGGACAAAGTGTTCTCTCTTTGTGGGGTAAAAAACCCCAACCTTCAGATTTCAATTTAAACTTGAAAAAGTATGACCAACTTCAGAGATGTTATTTGTTATACAACCTTTTTCATTTTTTTCCTAATAAAAGTGCTTGAAAAAATGTTTGTTCATTCTAATCTAAAATGTCACTATGTGAATTTGGTGATTGTATGAACCTCCTTAATCTATTTGCTACCTGCCAGAAAGAGCTGCCCATAGACTGGAAACATGACTTAGCAGTAAATGTGCATGGATACAGGGGGAAGAAAGGTGAGACTGCCGGAAGGTGTATGGAGAAAGTAGGAGAGAAGAAAACAGACACACTGTCTTTTGGAAAACCAAAAAGCAAAAGTGAGGGGTTGCTTCTAGCCCTTCAGAAGAGAAGGCAGCCTTGCTCCATGGCTTGTGCTGTTCTCCTGTACATGAAGGAGTTGCTAAAATGCTGATGAAATCTTGAACCAGAGGAAAAATGATCATGCATTGAAACCTCCCCTTCTGGGCTTTTGTAGTTTATTTTGAAAGCTAGTTCTGCCCCCGTTTACATGTGTGAGCACACGTTTAGCTGCCTTTACCTTAACGAGATGGAGTGCAGAGGACATGTAGTGCAGTTAGGCAAGGACTTTGCCTCCCTCACCCAAGTCGGTGTCTCTTGACACCTGACAAAGAACGTACTTTGCGCTGCCCGTCTGTAGTACAATGTCGTGTTTGCGTTCGCGGAAATGCCCAGTCCACTTGCGGAGAGGTGCTGGTGGCTCGGAGCCGAGGCGCGTTTGTGCGCATCGGGGCTGCTGGGCAGGCGGTGGGGGCACGCACACACAGAGGCACATAGAGGCACACAGACATATAAACACACAGGGAGGCACATGGATGTACAAACACGCACACGGGTACACAAACACGAACGCACCCCCCCCACGCTGCCCCCGCCCCTCCGCNCCGCCGGGCTGCTGGTCAATCTGGCCGCCTCCATCTGCATCGTCTTCCTGAACAAATGGCTGTACGTGCGGCTGGGCTTCCCCAACCTCAGCCTCACCCTGGTGCACTTCGCCATCACCTGGCTCGGCCTCTACCTGTGCCAGGCGCTCGGCGCCTTCTCCCCCAAGAGCCTTCAGCCCGCGCAGGTGCTGCCGCTGGCCCTCAGCTTCTGCGGTTTCGTCGTCTTCACCAACCTCTCCCTGCAGAGCAACACCATCGGTACCTACCAGCTGGCCAAGGCCATGACCACGCCGGTCATCGTGGTCATCCAGAGCGTGGCTTACGGCAAGACTTTCCCTCTGCGGATCAAGCTGACCCTGGTGAGGAGGCGGCGGGGCCGAGGGGAGCGGGGAGGAGCAACGCTGAGGGCAGCGACCCTGCCTAAACCTGCCGTGTGTCCCTCCACAGGTGCCCATCACGCTGGGTGTTTTCCTCAACTCCTACTACGACGTGAAGTTCAGTGTTCTGGGGATGGCGTTCGCCACCCTGGGCGTCCTGGTGACCTCCGTGTACCAAGTGGTGGGTAACGGGCTTTGGTCGCCTTTAAGTAGCACCCAGCCTCCCAGAATACCTTCCGTGCTCCGTTCTTTCTTTTTTTAAACCCACCACCAAATTATCATAATCCACCATAACCCCTGATAAATTAAGGAATTGATCGTCCTTGCTGCTAAAAATTGAGGTGTCATCTTTAACGTGAGCGCTATTTTCAAGGGGCGAAGATTGCTTTAGTGGTAAAACTCCCATTTTTCTAGAGGGAGCAGATGTTCTCCTTGCTGAAGCGAGTGCCTTGCCTTTGAGCTTTTTCCCTAGAAAGAATATTCTCCAGTCCTTCAATCGCATGGTTTATCCTTGAGCTGTTTACATTTTATCAGTATCCTTTTCCAGTTTTGACTATTCACATTCTAAGGTGGTTTTGTAGAGGGTGAATTAATACATAAACACACAATACAACCTCTCTGGATAATTATGATTTTAAAAATTCATATGTCCAAGGACTGCCTCAGCCCTTTCTGCTGTAACGTTGTACTAATAGCTCACCGGATTTGTTATTGACCATGACTGTAAGAGCCTCCTAAATTAGAAACTCCTGTCATGTTGATGTGATAGATTTAAATGTGAACTTCTTTGTATGAGGTGTACTGTGCCTCAAAAAAAAAAAAAAAAGTAAGACTCTTTGACCCGTAGTGTGTAAGAAGATAAATAATGATCTCTTAACCTGTTTTGGGGGCAGGAGGAGGAAAGAGGTGCTGCATTATACAGGTATAATTTATGGGTAAAATTATGTAGATAAAAAAACCTGAGTGAGTTTATATACCGGAATCCATGTTACCAGTTAATGTGATTTAAGTAAGTATTAAATGTCAGTTTTCAGCATAACACAAAGACACATCCTGTCTGCATAGCCACAGATAAGTAATATTTGGGAAAACATGCAACCTTAAAAATTGAAGTTAGCGTCAATTTTAATCAATATTGAAATTAAACCTGGAATAAACTGACGAAGGACAAATGTGTGCTGGTTTTGTTAGCTTATATGTACAGGAAAATGAGAAGAAAGGAATGTAACCCAGTCCCTGCTTAGGCAACGATACTCAGCTCCAACGCAGGCAGGATCTGGAATTTGTGTTAAAAATAAAGGGGAGCTACTATTTTCTCCCCACATCCACAACCTATTTCTTCTTCCTCGAGCACGATACTTTATCCCTAGGCTGTGGGAAAAGGAAAGTTTAGGCACTCTTTTCACTGCCCCTGCATACGATTTTTTCCTCTCAAGGCCTTTTCACTTGAAAGAGACAGACACATGGGGCCTCCAGTGAGACAAAGGTGAGGCTCAATAGCCTGTTCAAGTAGTATTGTCCACATAAGACTCCCTCTCTGTCAGTAGCCAGTTTGCTTTTGCTCAGGTTTTTCAATTTATGGGTTTTTTTGTCGTCATGTTTAACAGCTTTCTCTTTTCGTTTTAGTGGGTAGGCGCTAAGCAGCATGAGTTGCAGGTAAACTCTATGCAGCTGTTGTACTATCAGGCACCAATGTCCTCAGCTATGTTGTTGTTCATCATACCCTTCTTTGAGCCAGTCTTTGGAGAAGGGGGAATATTTGGGCCCTGGACGCTTTCTGCTGTGGTAAGGCTTTTATTGACTTTATTTAAATATAATTATCACTAATTTAGTTAAATTTAATAGTAAGATCTCTTTCTTTGTGAAATACATTTTTGTACAGCTGTTGGCTAAGAGGAGCTGACAGGGGCATGTGCAGGAGAAAAAGCCCCTTGTTGAGTCTGCCCCACTTCTGAAAGGAGCGAGTCTGTCAATTGATTTATCTCCTTATTCTTGTTTCTCTTTAAAGGGCATCTGAACAATAGGAAAATCTATCAAAATCCAGAAGCTTCTCCTGGTGTATTAAGTGCTCTAGTTCTGGCTCTGACTGTCCATTCAGAGAAAAAGACACTCTCAACTTCTCTTCTATGCAAAGATGCCAACATTGGTTCTTCTCTAGATTTTATTTTCACCAAGAAAACTATAGTTTCTCTCCATATCCTTCTGTCCAAAAAAGAGCCAGTGGCATATTCTTACTACTGCTGATTGTGTCCCTCAGTGATGAATCATTTCTTGTAGCACTGCATTTTATGAATGGGATAGCAAGTATTCACAGTAATAAAATCAGATATTTTGCTAAAATAGTTTTGGTTGTGGCCATAAATAAGACTTTATCTCAAAGTTAAAGAATACAACCTCTATGTGAATGAGTATCCAGATTTTCCAAATCACTCTTAAGTGTTCAACCAGAGTAAAGGAGAAAAGGCCTGTGACTCTATCAATGTATATTTATGGAAGTCATACCCTGAGCTGCTTATATGCATCAACGGTGTCTGTACTGATTTGAAACTGTTTCTATTTTTGTTCTCCATATGTTTTTCTTGCCTGATACTTTGCATTTGAAAGTAAATGAAGCTAAATAAATAACATGGAATGTATCTGCAAAGTGCCAAAAGTAAGTCAGATTACTGACTGTATCCATTAATTCACAGATAATGGTACTGCTGTCTGGAATAATAGCCTTTATGGTAAACTTGTCCATTTACTGGATCATTGGAAATACATCACCTGTCACGTATCCTTTGTAACATTGGTTGTTTCTCCTGTTTCCGGATTAATTATGTTGGAATTCATTTGAGCTGATTTATGTGGGAAAATTGTTTGATAACCTTTCTGGTTTATTTTAAATGGTGAAGCTGGAAAAGCATGTTCATGTTTTAGTGTATTTTGTTTCTTTCTTTAGGATTTGTATAGGTAATGGCTGTTCACTCACTGACCTTCATACCTGCAAGGAATGTTAACTCACTCTTTGACTGCCTTGAGGAAGTGTTGGCATGTCCATCAGACTGCAGTGAAAAGGGGTGAAAGGCTTTAGGTGGAGGTTACCACAACCTCAGAGATTGGGAAAACTGTATGAGTTAACACAGTGTACCATTGCATGCTTTGGGTAGAACTAATGAAAATTCCAAGTGTTTCTTTTTACAAAAGATAATACTGGTAATGGCTATAATCCTTAACAGATCTCTAGGTATAACATGTTCGGGCATTTCAAGTTCTGCATCACCCTCCTGGGAGGGTGCCTCTTATTTAAGGATCCGTTGTCTGTTAACCAAGGCCTTGGGATTCTGTGCACACTGTTTGGCATTTTAGCCTACACCCACTTCAAGCTTAGTGAGCAGGAAAGCAGTAAGAGTAAATTGGTCCAGCGTCCATAGAGCAAGAGTTTCTGAAGACTGTTGTGAAGGAAAACAAGTATTTAAATATGCATTGATTTTGGAATGCACAAGATTGCCTCATCCACTTAAATCTATGGTTTTAGTTTAACTTCCAGGATTGTTATTCTATAACTAAACCAAACAAACTGAAGGATGTAAAATGCTGGGGTTTTGCCATTTCAGTCTGTCCTATCGTTTTCATTAAATTAAAATGTTAATTTAGAAGAGAAGAAGGCACACTTCAAATTGCTGTGGAAATTGTACTGAAGTAATTATATTTTTTGCATACCAAATGAGATCATGATGGCTACAGTTATAATAGAGAGAGAGAGAAAGAATCCTGTCTCTGTGATCAAGCCAGTATTGCTGTTGTGAAGAAACTTGGAGGTGTTTTTATGCAGATGTTCTGGTATGTAGTGAGGCTTCCTCTTTTTTGTCTGATGAACAAAGAAGAGGGAAACGTGCTTTGTCCAATCATTTTAAAAAAAGGCTGCCAGATTCATTCCTATTTCTTGTATATGCTTTCTTATCTATGGCTTAAACACAGGGATAGATTTTTAGATGAAGAAAGTAGATAAAATTACGGGTGAAGAGGAAAACAGAAAACTTGAAGCCACAGACCAGGCTGTGGAAAAGTAGGAAATCAGATCTAAACAGTTCGTCTTAATTTTTTTCTTTTAATTTGTCAGGACATTAATGAAGTAATTGACATTTTAAAAAATGTTGATACTGCTTTATAATTTTCTCTGTGCCAAAACCAGTACTTTACACAAGATCTTGTAAATACCTGTGAGCCTAATAAAAGCTCTGGTTTTGTGGTAGTAACCAAATGTTTTGCAGCCTTTGCACACAGACACTCATGCTAAAAAATATTTTTGAGAAGGCTTTGGAAAGGTCACCGTCTTTAATGGGTGTGAAGGTTGCCCAGTTCTCTCTCTTGGTTTCAGCACCACCTCCCTTGCTCCCATGCCTTTCCCCAGGAGTTACCTTGGGTGGGATCTGCAGGTTTGTCTGTTGTCATCGTTTTAGGGGAGAGGCCCAGGGGCTGTCTGGACATTGCTGGGTGTGAAGCAGCATTTCCTTAATAGACAGTCCTGGGAAATGTATCTGAATGACTGAAGAGTGCAAGGTGGGACCTGCTGCTCTAATTAAAAATGCTTTGAAAATTATTTTATGACAGTATCAGGCACTTATTTTGACAACGTGGATGGAAGAAGTTCAGTGCTGTTCTAGTTTAAAAAAAGAAAGAAAAAATAACCGTAAATCTGGCGAGAACATATGTTCACTAGATTTGCAGGGTTAGAATTTAATTGCAGTATCTTAATCCTTACATGTTGGGGTTTGTTTTGTCTTCATCTACCTCTGTCAGATTTAAAGAGGGGAATTGTATGGACAAAACCAAGTACTTAAGTTGTGCAGCCACTGACAGAAACAATATTTAGTTCCTCTAAATTTTTTACAATAGAGGTAAGAAGTCTTTGTGTTAGAAGCAATGCAACTTTTCTCAAGCTTGTAAAATACTTATTCTGTTAGAGAGTTCTTGATTTAAGTTACTCCTCTGTGTAAACTGGGTTTATACAGTAACACTCTATATCATTTCAGAGTTGCAAATACCTGGATAATTTTACATCTTTACCAACTGTTTCTTGGACATTGTACTGGTCCAAGAATAATTTGTTTTAAATACAGTTTTGTAGATCTGTATAATTAGTTTAAAAATACAGCCCGGATTGCTGAAAGATGTGTTCAGATGTCAAGCTCTGGATGCATATCCTTCAGTATGTACACTGAGAAAGCCATTTGCATTAATTTGTGCTGTGCACAAGTTCTTTTGAGATGTAGATAGACTGCAAAAAAACATCTAGAAAACAACTGAATTACATGCCTGTATGACAAAAATATTTGAGATGACATGAATGTAAATATATATATATATAAAGTGGTAGAATGAACTCAACAACCATGCCTGGAAATAGAAGAGACTCTGTAAGGAGGGGAGCAGATCTGCAAGAGAAAGTTAACAGCATCATTAAAAAAGTACATTATAAATATAATCTGGTACTGGAAGGTGTGTGTGGGAGTCACTTAAGTGATGTGATTTTTTTTTTTTCATGCATTTAAGAACTCTCTTTTAAGATTTACTTGTTGTATCTAATAAATGAAGTATATTGAACTTTGTCATATGGTTCAAAATATTAAATCCAGGATGCTTGTGTAATTGTGGGATAAATAGATCTTTGTATGTATTGTTTCTTTAGATACCATGTGTAGGGTGGGAATAAATTTTTAATCATTTGTCTGATACCTGCTTATTGCAGAAGAGAGGAATTGTCTTTTTTAATTTTCCTTTTGAATTACATAACTTTGGGGGTCTAGGTGTGTATAAGACAAAATGGTGCCACATGGATTTCTGTCCACACAAATACGGCAGGGAGTTTGAACTTTTTGAATTCTTGGCTTGAATGAGGGAAGCTTTAAATCCCGAGGTAAAACCAGAGTCTTATAAAAATCACTGATACTTGCTTATTCTATTTTTCACTACATCACTTGAATGTGTTCTGCTGCTCGCTATGTGTATTTCAATGAGTTTTGGCTTTCCTGAAGGAGAAATCAGAAACTTGCCATCTTCAGCAATGTGTAGTCATCACCCTGTGTGAGCTGTTGCAATTGAAGCCGTACCATACACGCCTTAGTGTTTCCTTTCTGCTTCTCATTTTACTTTGTATTCATACTTCGTATGACTAAACTGTGGTAACAGGATAGGCTTTGGTCCTTTTCTGCCATGCAGTGCTTTGCTGCTGTATTAGCATTCTTTACTCTAAAAAGCTACCATTGATGTAGTTCAAATGGAACTGTAGATATCGAGATGGCATTTAAAAAGGAGAGCAGATGATTCTGATTAAAATGTGAGCGACTAGTGGTTAAGTCATGTAGCCTTGTCCCCAAAAACACTTTAGAACAACATCCACAAGGTTTTCCCATTTTTCCCGAAGCAAGAGGAAGTATGTCTTCATTTAAGAGATACTCAGTGTAAAGCTTTGTGTTGCCTTTAAGTTTGGTAACTTGGTGCTCGTTTGACAGCTTTTGCATCGAGTTTTGTACAACTTGCTAAGTTCTCGCAGGCTCTGGGGCAGAGTGCCAGAGGAGTTTTCCTGTAGATGGGTGAACAGCTGCTCTCTCAGGCTTGAGGTTGAAGGAGCGTGGTTTGCTGCTGCTCCATGTATGAAAAGGAGGTTTGTCTTGCAGGAAGTCTACAACATTCAGGACAGAACTGCAATTCAGCAGGACTATATCCTCTCTCTGTCTCATTTCATGAAATGAATGCCCAGCAATGGCCCGGGGCTAAAGCAACATTAAAACTTTGTTTAGGCTACCCATAGGTTTTTATTAAACTTTTTAAAAAATATTAGTGGTAGTCAATGCTGCTTAAATATTAAGGTAAAGTCTCATTTTTTATAATGTCTTGTTTCAGAAGAGTGGCTTTTAACATTTGGAATTGAGCTAATGTCTAACCCACATCTAGTTTGTCAAATCCTCAAAATCTATCAAAAGATGCTGGATTTCATAGGTGGCTTTATATATTGGTACAGTTGGGCTGCTGAGGAGAGGCCTGCTCTGCAGCAAAACTGGACACTGGCACACTGTTCAGGTGTTTAGCAGTGACTAAGAAACATCTGGCCAGAAATTCTCCAACATATTTGGGAAAGGAAAAAGGCTCATTGGTTGGTGAGAGCTTTTTAACTTCCTGCTTTTTATGTCCCTGCTTTTAACAATAGGCTTGCAGGTTAAGGGAATTCGGAGAGCAGGACTTAGTCCCTCATATCACCTTTCGCATTAAGATTTTTCTTCCAAGATGTCAGTTTTGCTTCCAGTTAAATAGTTATGTCTTACCTAGATTGTGAAAGATACAGAGTTTGGATTAAAGACTTGCAAGTGTTTGTGTTATGGGGTTTTTTCCTCTTAAAATTTTATTTTAGCCTTTCAAAACCCAAATTCCCTGTTTAATGAGAAAACAAGAAATTATTTTAATAAATGAAGGGCTACTGTGCATATATAGTGAAAATATGTGGTTTTTTTGCAAAAAAAAAATTCACTCTTCTAATTTTGAAGATTCAGCTCTTTGTTTTTCTACTGTTACAATCAGGCAGATGAAAAGTAGCACTGGCTTTTCTGCTTCATACAAGTTCATTCTCTTCCTGCAGGTGCTCTCCTTCTGATTGCAGTCTCAGCCTTCCATTTGACAGCTCAGTTGTTGCAAAAATGATTGGGATGTCAGCTGCAGAGGGTTAAGAACACAAAGGAAAAAACTATCAGCAGGAGCTGATATAATCTTGGGAGAAATCCTACTGTAAGATATAGAGACATCTTACCTAACAGGCCTGTGCTAAGCAGCAGGCAGAGACGTGTGGTATCATCTCCAACCAGGTATCACAAAGAATGCAAGAGCCTAATTGTTTGCATTCTTACTGTGCTATAGTGATTGACAAATTTAGTATAAAGTAGTTTTTAATAATATAAAATTGAAAATATGAATGCCATTAAAACAAACAAACAAACAAAACCAACTGGATTCAGACAGTATAAGATCTTTGCCAAGCTTGTTCCACAGCAGTGATTAACCTTCCTTGAGAGAAGGGAGCTATTGTTGTTTCTCCCCTGCTCCAATGATGCTGAGCTTGGTGAAGGAGGGTTTGTGTTCCTGAAAGCTGCTCTGCTTTTTTTCAGCTGTATCAGTTGGTCCAATGAAAACATATCACCTCTCCCTATGGGACTTGTCTCACTGAAGCTGCTGTTTCTGCTTTCTGAATGACTGATGTGGCTCCTTCTCCTGTCTTCCTTATGTGTGGTAAAATGACCTGAAAGACCTAATGGACCTAACAGTTCTGTTCTATGCTTCTGTGACCCTGGGGAGTGGAACATACTCCATTGCCTTGTGTAGCTGCAGTGTCCTGTCACCAGTAGGGAATCCAGCCCTGCCCAAGGGGTCATAGTTACAATCTACAGTACGAGGACTAAAGAAGGGGGAAATGCAATTCCTTTTCATTGTTTTAGTTGCCTTGCAGTTTCTAATACTTTCCAAATTTAGTTTTGTCATTTCCCTTTAGTGGTGCATAAGCTCTCTTTCCTGTTCCAGTCTGTCCTTTCTGTATAGTTATCATACAGTTTATGGAATTCTGGAATTGAGGTAGAAATTGTATCCCTGCTCACATGAATACATTGATCTCACCCACTGCTGCTGGTTTTTTACATAGGGGGCCCTTGTATGCCTTCCAATCCAGAAAAAATTATTTGCTTAAAATACAGGAAGAGTCAGATTAACCTGAATTAAGAGGTAATTAGTCAGTTCAGGAGTTGCTTGTGCCTTCCCAGCTGCACTTGCTCAGTATCAAACAGGCACAATGTGCTGCCTTTATAATGGATAGGCAGGAACAGACATGGGCAGATTAAACATAACATAGTTAAAGTAAATTGCATATTTAGAAGCAAGTAGGGGGGAACAATCCAAAGGCTGCTTGGAGGACTGGCATTGCAAAGATATTTTCTGATCTGTGGCTTCACTAGAACATGAATACAAGCCATTCATTTGAAGGCATGTGGTTATATTCAAGGAGCTCCAAGAAGTCCAGCATGGCTGTTGACTGTGTGGATAACACACATGCAGGATGCACATGTAGGCTAAGCAGTGTGTCAGAAAAGAGCAGGATTATTTTAGAGCCATAGATGGCTATGTCTCATCCAGGAAGTGCAGGGAGGAGATCTCTGGTTGAAGCAGAGCGCAAGAATGTAATTTTTAATGACCTTGGCACAAAAAACACTTGTTTTACTTTCTGACTAAGCAGAGACTGAGAAGCAAACTCACTTAAAGGAGCTGTGTTCTGAAGCACATAGAATAATCATGGATACTGAGACCATAGAATAGAGGTGGTTGTGATCAAAGAAAAAAAGAAAGTGAGACAATGGATTAAGAAACAACTGAGAAGAATAAACAGCACATATACATCAAGGCAGGTTTTTAAATATAAGGTCTAAGTTTAGATGCTTAACTCCACAATTAGGCAGCTCAATAACAGTGCCAGATTTGTCAGTGTGAACTTCTTCCCTTTCAAGAGAACTTGATAGAGAATGGCAATGGCTTAGCATTTCCAGAAAGGAAACTGCATAATTGCTGACAAGTTTGACATTTTTTTGTCTCCAACTAAATTAGATATCCTACTCAAGCAAGAAACTCAGTCCTTTTTATGTTTCCTTACTCTGCCCACAATGTTTTTAATCTTCCTTACTCTCTGGGGAAAAGAAACCATTTGTGCACTTTATTTTCTAGCTAGAGTGACTGAATGGGTTTTGTTTTACAATACACCAAAGTTGTGTGTTAAAAACTTGGATTAAGATCTTCTTAAACAAGCTTCTGTCTTTGAGCTGAATGGAAAAAGCCTCTCTAGCTCCTTTTATACAGCATCAACGGTTGTGAAATAGATTCTTCTCTTCAAAGAGTCCAAAGCAGTATTAAAGTCTGGGATCTAAAGTGCTTTACTTGTTAAGTGCATCTCTTGTGGTGATTAGTCAGAAACTCGTTTCCTATTTGTTAATCCAGTTGAGAGAAGAAACTGACAGTGGTGATCATACGCCCTCCAGGAAATTATGTTTCATTTCTGAAAACACAGTCTTGCTTTTCTGACTGTTAGGGTGGTTTTTCTGATCAGGATTAACAATGTACCAATGTTTTCCAGCTAGTATCATTCCCCAGAGATGCGGTAGATTTTTTTACTCAAACAAAGCCTAAGCAAAATTTTTCCACAAAATTTTCAATTTCATTCATAGCTCTGTCTCTATTGGGATGGATATGTAAACCTTCATTCTATACCCCTAAACCTACAGTCTCAAAGAGTTCCAGCTGACAGCAGTGTGAATAAACACGTGGGAGGTTGGCACTGAGCTGGTATTCTGAGCACCTGCAACAAGTTGGTTTTATAGAAATAGATGCAAGTTTACAGAGCCAGACCGTCCAGTATTTGGATGTAATTGAAACCTCATCTTGGATGCTGAAGACAGAAATGTAAATTCAGAAACTCTGAGAAATTAGCAGATATAATTGAAGACACGCTCCTAGCACACATTATATGCGAGGGCAGCATCAGTGGAATGTCATGCTCCTGCTTAGAGGCACAAGTCCCGAGTCTCCATGGACCTAGCTTGGGCTTTTGCTTCTGCCCCTTGATCTGTCTGAACTGGGAAGTTTATATGGCTCTCTGCTAGGCAGAATAGCCACGACTGGCTGTAGAGCCTTCCTGTGCAGGCAGGCAAGTGTCCGTGCTGGGACAAGGGGGAAGGGTGACACCACACGGCTAGAAACAGGATCGGGGGAACGGGGCGGAGCGGGAGGCGCCTCTTTCCGTGGTCCGGGTGTAACTGCACACGCCCTGACTCAAGACAGGTTTTGAAGGAGGAAGTGTCACACATAAACGAAATGGTGAGAAAACAGTTTTCGTGTACAGCTACCAGCCTCTCAGACAGAAGCCCTCAAAGAGCTCCTTAAGCACTCTAGATATTGATAAGCCTTTAAGTGGTCTGGAAGTCTTTGGGAGACTGGCCCTGAGCCTCAGTGGCTTGCTTCCAGCCTCTGCAGCCTCCTGTGAACTGGCAGTTCTCCATTCCCCTTATCCCCCGTATAAAGGGAAGATCTTTGGAACGTAAATTGTATGTTGATCCTATTTTTCAGTGTGCTTTATTTAGCTGAACCAGTCTGTGCTACATCCTCTGTTTCTGTTTCTTTGATAGCCTAGTAATTTACTGGATGTCACACAAATCACAAGGATATTTTTCATAAAGGCCAGCTAATTTTCCAATCAGTTACTTGTCCCTAAGCAAGCCAGGATTTTAATGCCTTCAAGTTAAGTATTCTCAGTGTTTTCATTGGGTGTAAAAGTAAGATAAATAAGTCCCCTCGTCTTCAGAGTTTCCTTTCAAAAACGAATGTAAATTAGCATATGCAAAGATGTCTGAGGAAATTATTTTATGATGTGATGTCTTTATTGTCGAATAGGATTTAAATTTGGGGTGCTAAGAATGACTGAGATGAAGAAGAAATTATGTAAATACTTTGCTGCAAAAGTGATTTGGCAGGATTGGATTGTAGTAGAAGCCAGAGACACTGGTCTCTAAAAAGAGATTGCTTACATTGGAACTGGAACCAGAATCTAGTAAAAATAGAGAGCTGAAATGCAATATGTAAAACATAGATAAAACCATACCATTTTCTTAGTTTTAGTGTTGTATCGTTTTACTGTTGCATAAAATAATTGTATGGCTGCATGAACCAAAAGGAGCCAGTCTGTGTGCAGAGGTTGCCAGTGGTATTTATCAGTACTGCTCCCCAGCTACTTTAGGCTTCTGTTTTCCCAGAGACGATTGTCCTTTTCCTGTCAGTGTTAGCAAAGAGGAATGTGTGCCCAAGCCGTGGTCTCCCTTGGATACAATCCTTGGAGTACCAGTTTAACATGCCAGAGTGAGAATTGAGATGTGGGTAGCGATCCTGTCACCGAGACTGCGGGAAAAACAGAAACTTTCCAAAATCTCTGCATTGTTAGAGAATCAAGGCAGTACTTTATTCTGGCCAAGATGTTATTTTGGCAGGACGTGCAATAGAAATTATTTCGTCCACACATGCCCGGGTTGTGCATCCCGGGCACATTCATCACAAATGGTTTTTCACCACACATTTCACATATTTATACAATCCCAAAGAAATTCAAGTTCACTGGTCTTAAATTGCGCAAATCTTAGTATTCTGTTTCCTATTGGTTAGTGATCCCTTCGCCTTCGATGCTAGTTTAGTCCTCATTCTTCGGTTGTCTTAGCGATCTTTCCCCTGACCAGGTGCCTCCTACCGCACCGGGGCGGGTAATGTTCGTTCATGTTCGCTTGTCCCCTGTGCATATTCTGGTCTCCCAGTCTGTAGATGTTAAACTCAACTGACCATACCCAAACAGGGTCTGTTGAAGAGAAACTTCAATTCCCCTCCCCCTGGGCAAAGGCTAACAAACCCCTGACTAAAGATACATTAAAAATGTTAGAAGTTGTATCATTTCCAACAATCCCTCCAACTTAAATTGTGTTACAAAGGCAGTAACTTTTGTCACAAAGTCCCTACAACAGCAGAAGGGCGTGATGACTTGTAATTTTAAATCTGCTTTCACAGAAAAGAGCACTTGCAGTTTGAAGTATAGAGCAAATCAGTTCTAAAACACAACGGCCTGCAAACTCTAAACCATCTGAAGTGCCTCCTTTGGTAGTATCAACACAACTCATCTTGCAAACCTTTCCGCTCCTTTGCAACACAGGAAAAGCTGGCTTTGAGTAGCTAAAGTGATCATCGGTGCTATCATGCACTCTTTGCTTTTCCCTGATTAACACCTGAGGGAAACTCCTGGGAACATGGTCCCAGTTTTAACTGGTTTATCAACCCAGGTGTCTGATACAGGAGATAACATTCAAGGTGTGTTTAGATGATAAGGAAAAGACCACTGAATGGCTCCCTGCCTTCAGAAGGAGTTATTTCCCCATTTCCATCTTCAATTCTCTGCTTCCAGCTGTGTGTCCCTGCTGCTTTCTTCATGATGTCTTATGTTTTCTTGATAAAGCAGCTGACATACTAGCAGTAAATACAAGTAAATATCCTGCTGTTGAATCAGATAAATCTGTGGTCAAAGGAGCCAAAGCCAGTTCAGAGAAATACTTGTTCAGGAATGCACAGCTCCTGGCAAGGCCATTGTTTCAACAGGGCATTAGATGAGCTTGGGACATTCTTTCGGTGAGGTATTTGATGACCTCAGCTGCATCACCAAACAGTACAAGGAGGCTGAGGCAATCCAACACCACACTTCTTCCACAAACGTTCTCACCATCAGCTTGCAGCTGTAAGTGAAGAGACAAGGAGGAGAATGGAACACCTCTCTCAAAATGGTGTGCTCTGAAATCAGCCAAGCTTAATGTAATCTTCCTCCTCAGTAATGCTGCTGTCTAAGACAGCTGAAGCAGATCCCACCTTTTCCCTGCCTACCTGTGTGCTGCCATTCCAGTGATGTCCTGGGCCAGCTGCTGTGTAGCTGCTTGGAACTATCTCAGGGAGCTGATTACAGGGAAAAGATGGCCTTATTTCTCAGGTGTGCCAGGTCACTTTACCCACTTTATACCATAGGTGCACAAATAACAGAAAGAGGATGGAAGAAATGGCTGGGAACAGATCTCTCTGAAGTCACAGGCCTCTAACCCCTTTACAAAGGGATGCATGCTGAGTCTTCATCATCTTGCCATTATACACAACCATTTTAGTTTGGCTCTGCGGCTAAGTAAACTCCACAACTGCTGTATTTCTTGAGCAGAACAGGTAATGTGGCTGATTAAGGATCAGAGAGAGGTTAAGACAGGCCCAAGTCAATGACTCCCTACAGCTCTACCTATACCCCATCCAATAAGAAAGAGGAAATTAGGTATTTTCATATCCTCTGCTTTGAATGAGTTAAAGATCAGGATTGGCAATTTTCTGTCAAAAAGTATAGTCTGTATTCTAACAGATTCTCTTCAATAGATATGGGGGGAAACAAGTGTTTTTGAGAATCTTTTTGAAACTGTATTTTGGCATGAAAACAGATCTGTGCTCTCAGATGTCTCATTACAGTGCATTTCAGGGTATGTTTGTGTGAGGCTTGTTTTGCTTATGTGAGCAAATTGCAGCCTGTCCTCTGACAGCAAAGGCATGATACAGTAATATCTTACAGTCCCACAACAGTGGATTTGGGATTTTTCTCTTGTGAGTAGCACTACATGGTATATTTCTCTCAAGGTGCCCTACTCTCTGGCCTTGGCTCATAGATGAACAACATGTTGTTGAGATAAATAAGATAGATCAGAAGTCAAAGCCCAGTGCCTGTATATCTCTCCAAGTGCACAAACAAACAGAGAAGAAATTGACAAATTAATTTTGAACTACAAAGGTGATTTGTACTAAGATGCTAGGATGGATATTGCAAAACCAGCTGAATGAAGAAATACCGAAAAGTCCGTGCACTTGCTTTTTTGTGCAGGCAAGAGATAACTGCGATATTAATGCTTCAATGGAACCGAACAAAGCATAGAATAGTATTTTGCATGGCTTCATCATCTGCAGTCAGAGCTTAGTTTGTTCCTGCTTTTCCAGTGGCATCAATGGATTTGTGCAACTTTCATCCAAGAGCCTTTTTTGAGTGCTGTAGATGGAAAAAACCCTTTTCTGCACCAGATGGCGCAATCACCAGCGAACCTCTGCCAACAAATCTCCTGCCGAGGCCAGCGGGGCGGGGACTCTTGAGTCCCAAGGCTCCGAAACTGCAATGACTGTCAGACTGGCTAATGGAATTAGGGCAGGTGGCAGAAAAACAAGTTTAGTTGCACATACAGCCCTCAAAAATTCACGTACCATTTGGCTTAATACATCCTCTCTTCAAGTATTGCCTTCCTGATAAAGACTCTTGATGTTATCCTGATCTGTACTGCCCACCGGTACTTAGAAAGAGGTTTCAATTTGTAAGGCAGCTGGGGTAGGGGATTTCCCTTAACTTTACTGTTTCATATTTAGTAAAAAAAAAAAAAAAACAAACCAAAAAACATCCACGAAACAAACAAACAAAAAAACCAAAACATACAAACCCCCAAAACAACCAAACAAAACCCAAAAAACCAAAAACAAAACAAACAAACAAAAACCACCAAAAAAAACCCCAAAACAAAACCAGAAAAAAATATTCTGGTAACAAAACCAAGTAATGGACTTGGACAAGAACTACGTGTTACTATTGGAAGCTGCTACCAGCTGGGTTTCAGGTGGAAGTTATGAAAAATTAAAACTCTACAATAAAAGAAGCAGAGTGTGAAATATATGGGTATTAAAACACTTCTAAGAAGGAGCAAACCCTCTTGCTATATGCCTCTTTGTTGATCCAATTCTAGAAATATTTTCACATATAACTACCAAAAATCAGGACACATAAGAGTAATTGCAGAATAGTTTGTGATCTCTTTGTATGAAACTACTTTTTATATATCTAGAGTGTGTTATGTATATAAATACATAAAATATACTATTAACAAAATCTGTAAAGCAGAAATTACATGGAGGAGAGAAGGATACAGCAGTATGCAAGTACTGGAAGAAAACACTGTTGGAGGCAAAGTGGAGAAAATCAGAAGTAAATGTGAAAAGAAGCTCAAGACAATGGTGGTCATCCCAACCAGTGTCTGGCACCTGAACTGCAGGATACCAAAGTTCCATTTCTTTAGTGTTTCTTACTGCAGATGAGAGAATGTAAAACATTTGTGAGAGCTTTTTCTTTAATCCAGGGGGAAATCATCGCATTTACCCCTGATTTCTGTGACTGTTGTGTTCCAGGGCCTTGGAACCCAGCTCTGAACAAGCAGGTAAACGATCATTGCTGTTGCAGTGGAACTGTGCTGCACCTCTGTGGGTCACAAAACTCCTCCCAGGAACATCCAGTTCTACACCAGTTCTCTGCTGAGTGCTGTGCTGAGGTTACTATTCCCTTGCTCCACAGAGACAACGGTTTCTGTTTCAGTGTCATGAATGTGCTCGTTACTTACATGCCGTTGTTTCATGTTTGTGTTTAAACAGGCACTTACTCACAGGCAGGCAACTGGGCACTGTAAAAAATTTCTCTCCCTTGGCAACAAGTTATTGCATACCAGCTCCTGGGTGCTGAGGTGACTAGTGATCAGGATCCACTTGTATCAAGAGAGGGCATATGAGCAAAAACAATGTGTAAGCAATGGGTAAGCAATGTGGTTTTTCAGAAGGATGACTTAGGAAGATAAATCATTTTTTTTCAGGAGATATATGGATCTGTGCCTCATTTGGGGGGACATTTAATCTCAATGAAAGTCTTTGCAGCAAATCTGCTTCCAAAGTGGGCATCAGAATATACATCCAAGGTTGATAATTTAGCCCTGTTTGTGATGGCAACGGACTCTTGGAGGGAAACTACTTAAATTAGGGTTAAGGGTTTCAGGTCAAGGCTACATCAGACACTAATGCCTCTAATAAATGCTCCAAACTACTTGTTTATTGCACTGTTGTTCAACTGCATGTGCTAGAACTATGCTAAAGATGTACTGAAGAAGCTGTGCTCTCAAACATAGAGAGCCAGTAGAAACGTGACTTTGTAATTCATCAGTAAATCATAGGGCTGAGGCTTTTTTCAGGAATGGATGGTTCATCCTGTGTCAAGTAAAATCATAAACCAGTCAGTAAGACTGCATCAACCAAACATTAAATTCTGGAGTGGACCACAAGAACATCTGCAAGAAGGATGTTATAGATCCTATGATCCAAAGCAAAGCATATATTCCTTGTATAACAGGCAGCTAGAAAGCAAGTATGGAGCATGCAGAGGAGATGTGGGCAACTGGATCAGCAAGAAGGGTACAATTCTGGGAGATAAATGATGAGATACATAGAATGGGTCTGAGTTAAGGAGCTGGTTGTGTAATAAAATCCCTTCTGGGTTTTGTTGTTAGAAACAAACAGTTCAAGTAACAGACAGACACTTAAAATAATTCTTTGTCTTTTCTTCCTCTAAGCTAGACTGCAGCCTGACTTGAATAAGTA
Source organism: Toxostoma redivivum (assembly GCA_013397375.1). Classification (NCBI taxonomy): domain Eukaryota; kingdom Metazoa; phylum Chordata; class Aves; order Passeriformes; family Mimidae; genus Toxostoma; species Toxostoma redivivum. Next base: position 1,308,162 of record VXBI01006296.1, on the reverse strand, counting down.
CTTCAGGCCTGACCTTATTATCAGCTGTAGTTGTCTCCATGCATAGCATTCCAAACAGACTGGATTTGGATTGTATGCTGTGTTTGCTCTCAGCTTCTCCTGGAGTTAGATTATCCCTACATACATTTCAGTTTCAGACTGAAAGATACCTCAGTGTTTCTCATGAGTCCTCTTAGCCTGTGCACACCCCACTCATCCTTCTGGGCCACTCCCTTGAGCAGAAATGGTTTTTTGTGCTGGACTGAATGGCATTTGAATGACAAATGAGCACGAATTAAAAGAACAATTCTAAACTGAATTGGCATCATCCTAGTTTGATTAAATAAGGCAGATGAGCATGATTATACTTGGGCTTTTCTGATCTAATTACATACAATCAAGTACTTCTAGGAAAGGAGAGATCACTGAATTGTTTAATTTTCACAGTTCAGTAAAGCAGTACATGGTCATAACCTAGTCACATATTTCACCCCTGCTTAAGAAGAAGAGCATGTTTATTCACTGTGATGTGCTTAACAAAAACTATTTGACAGTAAGAGGAGTCTTTTCCTGAGATTTCTCCCTTTTACTTCTTTAGAATTGTTCCATGAGCTTCTTTCAAAAGCGAGGACTAAACAGAAAACTTGAGGGTAAAAAAAACACCCAACTCTTTCATTCTGTTAGATATTGAGCAGAAGTTCAAAATAATTGGTTTATATTTTTGCCAGTTGGCTTCCCTTCAGAAGGCATACACTATTATTTTGTTTAATTGTGCTTGTGGCTGACTGCACTGCTACTAAATAGGAATTAGATTTGGGCAGACAGATTACCAATGTCTCCCAGATGGATGAAGGAATAAATATACCAATTAAACAAAAGCAGAAGAGCTGCTCTTTTCTGATGTGGGGTTATTCCACCTCCAGGTGGTTTTAAAGCAGCTGTAGTTAATGTGCTCACCTGAACTGAGTGCCTGTGGGAGGGAGGTAAGAGCTCATGAACAACTGCTAGGAAAATATGTTTTGAGACCCTCTTTTCCAATGCACCTGAAGTAATTTTACATTTTTCAAAATAAACATCTGAAGTTATGGAAATGTAGGAAACTGACACATGGCACATGGTGTGATTCTCAGAGGTGTCTTGTGCAGGGCCAGGAGCTGGACTTTAATGGTTCTTTTGGGTTCCCTTCCAAATCAGAATATTCTGTGATTCTGTGATAAGACACCACAGCCCAGGGTAGAGCTGTAGAATGCCTGCCGTGCTACCCAGCCTGCAGAGTAACTGGGGTAGTTGGGAAGGGCAGTGCAGCCCTGGGAAGCTCAAACATGGCTCGACAGCAAGGAGAGTTTAGTGTTGCTTGTTAAACTGCTGCAGTAACATTGCATGTGGTTTTTGGGTTCCCACTGCTGCTATGAGCTGTACTCTTGACTCCTGCCTGTCTGTTCAAACTTGCTCCCAGGAAGGCTGCATCTGCTTTTCACATAGTAGAACCTGATTGTTATTTCTAGTAAGAATTTCTGGTGGAGGTGCTGACAGACTTCTCTACTGGCATAGGTGTTATATCGTGAAATATAAATTCCCTGAATCAAAGATGCTATTACTGGCTTGAGGATTTCTTATCACTGTGCTTTTTCTTAAACAACAACAGGAGTGTCAAAAAACCAACAAAATTCTTTCTCTTGTATTTGTACAGAATTGTACTGGCCTACTGTCTGGCACATGGGGTCACAGCTGCAGCAGGCAGCCCTGGCAGAAAGCCACATTAAGCAGCACATGTCCCAGCTGCATGGGAGCATTTCAGCATCTTTCTTCCATTGTCCTTTTCTCCTTGAGGTGCCTGACAATCTGCAGCACACAACAGATCCCCTTTACATCACAGTAATAGAGATGCAGTCTAAGGCTTCAGAAAGGATACATCAGCACTGTGCAAAGTCCTGGAGGGCTTTGAAGTTATTTCTTTTTTTTCTGGGTGCAGTTCATAGACAGTATGAGATTATTCTTTCTGATTAGGAGTTTATAGCTTGGAGATGAGACCTGATAAACCCGGGCCACCTATGCCTCTGATCAGCATCTGGCAAGGACCATATTGTGTATGTGCTGGATGCTGAATAGGCAGCTGCCAGGAAAGGGTAAGTAGGACGTGTTGGGGGAAAAAAAATCCAGTGAGGAACGAAAATCAGAAATTGAAGTGTTTTAATGATCCAGCCATTCACTTCAGCTGGGCACTCCTGCAGCACAGGGACCTGCCTTTCATCTGCTGCATGTGCCTATAGGTAGACCAGATCAATCTCAGGAAATAATTTAGCTTGTAAGCATTATACAGTGAAATGTCTGCAGTTAGAACCTGAATATGTATTTTAAAGGGTCTCATGCAATGTTAGTTAACCACAATGTAAAGTGAATATTATAAGTATTTCATTATAATGCTACAGATATTTCCTGTAGCATTTTAAGTAAAATACATAGGTGTGGTGACATCTCCTTTTCTTTTTACAACCCTCAAATAGTGGAGAAGTCAGTTCTCATAACTGTACAAGTTTATTACTCATCCTTCAATTAAAACTTTTTAATTATACTTGTCCTGAATTATCAAGCACAAAAAAATAATTATGTATGTTGATGACATAGCAACACTAACTGTATTAGTGACAAACAAGTGTTGCAGCAGTGCATATCAGAAAATATCCCCCTCTTTCCCTAAGATAGCACGGACAGTGTATTTTACCTACTTGCAGTCTCCCTTAACTTAAGATTAGTCTGTTGGAGAAAAGAGATAAGATTGTCCTTGAAGACTGATAAAAATTCTAGACAGAAACTGTTGGTTTTTTTAAAACCTTATCAGTTAATGAATCGGTAAGGGAAATTATTATTCAAATAATCTCAGTCTCAAAGTCATTGGTCACAAGATGCTTATTGGTAGAGAAGCGGAAAAAGAAAATCATAGTTATGAGTTTGTCAAGTCTTGGACTGCAGAAAATTTATTGCTAATTTTAAAAAGCTCTTTGATTTCCACACAGCCATAGCAAAATGATACTCTGCTTAAGACGAGGATCAATAATATGATAGCTTGGGGAGAACTACATAAACAGTTTTGTTTGGTTTGGTTTCAGTTCAGTAAAATACATTTTGCATTGGAATTAAATAGTTTTTGTGTTGTCCGTATGAGGACAAGATTGAGCATCAATAGCAGAGCTGTTTAGTAGCCATTCACTTCCATCCTCTTGCATTTTTGTGTAGATGGTTTTCTCCTAACAATGAAATTAGCTAGCTAAGGATCTCAGGAATTGGGGTGCTGGGAAGAAAAGAGCAGCTTTTTGCCTTTTGCAGACTTTGCCTGCTGCAGGACATTCTTGACTTCACTTGAAAGAGATTTCTGTTTGCCTTGAAACCCCAGCACTAAAAGGAGGTGAGCAGGCTTTGCAAACTTCTGGCAGCTTCTCGGTTGTCCCTCGCTAGACTTTGAGCTTTACGCTCTAGAGGGGTAACAAGGTCATCTTGAAAATCCATCATCACACAAGTATCTAGATTGAAACCGTTGCTGGAATTTTTACAAGGTGCCATGGTTGCTGAGAAGCTGTATTTGGCCAGCAGACAAGTCCAGGCAGTTATCCACTGCTTGTTTGGACAAGTTAGTTGTCATGGAAAAGTAGCATTACGCTCCCTCTGCTCTAGCCTATCTTTAGACACTGTCTGCAGCACTCATGTTCTCTGACAAAACATTTCATTACTCAAAATTATTTCAAAATGTCACCTTAAGCAAAGAAAAAACCTGAGAATTAGAAGACAGTCGGACTAAAAACTAAGCAGTTCGAATTGAAGTGTAGCAACTAATAACTACGTGTGAAAGTAACATACTTCCAAAACACTCTACATTAAAAAGATGCAGAAAATTATAGAATGGGGGATTATAGTAACACAGGACAACATCCAATTATCTTTGGATGCAGAGTTTCCTCCTAGTTCCGTCTCTTAAACATCTCTGAAAAAAACCAACTTAGAAAGCATGAGCGACCGCAGGAAATGGAACTGGTCCGCGGAGGCGCTGTTAGGGATGAGGCGGGCGGCCCAGCAGCCCCGGCGCTCCTGGGTCTGGGCATTCCCGTGCCCGGGAATTCCCGTGTCTGGGCCTTCCCACGCCCGGCCATTCCTGTGCCCGCCCAAGCCGTCCCATGCCGGCCATTCCCGTGTCTNGCGGGGGCCGCGGAGAAGCCGCTGTTCCTCCACGGCGCCGTCCCTGCACGCCGCCGGATTCCGCCGCGCTCGGCGGTCGCGGTGAGTCAGGGCCGGGCCCGTCCCGCCCGCTTGCCCCCCGCGGTGGCTCGGCGGCGGCGCTGCGGGTCATGCTCGGGCATGTCGGGCCGGGCCGGTGCGGGAGCTAAGCCCTGACTTGCCCTCTCCTGGCAGCGCTATATAAGGCCCGGCCCGAGCTCAGACACCGCCGGAGTCCAGCGTGTTGGCTGGACGAGGCACCGAGGGGAGTGGGCCCCGCCGGCGTNAGGCGCTGTTAGGGATGAGGCGGGCGGCCCAGCAGCCCCGGCGCTCCTGGGTCTGGGCATTCCCGTGCCCGGGAATTCCCGTGTCTGGGCCTTCCCACGCCCGGCCATTCCTGTGCCCGCCCAAGCCGTCCCATGCCGGCCATTCCCGTGTCTGGGAATTCCCGTGTCTGGGCCTTCCCGTGCCCGGCCATTCCCGCCCCGGCGCGGGCTGCCAGAGGGAGCCTTTCCCTCAGCCCCTTCCCACAGAGGCTCCGGCAGCGCGGCCCGGCGCGCCAGGGGGCGCTGCGGGCGCCAACATGGCGGCGGGCGGCGTGCGCGGCGCGGCGGGGCCGCGGTAGAGGCTCCGGGCAAGGCCCGGCGGTCCCGGCGCTCCGCCNGTCCAGCGTGTTGGCTGGACGAGGCACCGAGGTGAGTGGGCCCCGCCGGCGTGGCGGCTGCCGCCCGTCCGGGTTGTGTCGCCGAGTGCCGCGTTCTGAGGTTTTTCTCTCCTCAACTGCAGGCAAATGTGCAATACCAAGATGTCCTCCCTTACGGATGCCTCCTCCGTCACCGCTTCGGAGCAAGAGGCGCTGGTCAGTAGCTCTGTTGGGCGCGTGAGTTTTTTTGCATGCTTTTTGCAGAGCTTTTAGGGGCTAATTCAGAAGAATCACTGTGTTTAGCGAGCGATGGTTGGAGAAAAGCCAGGAAGTCCAGCCAGTGAAGGTGGTCTCTTTCTCGTTCTGTAGTAAGCAAATCTTAAACATAATTGCGAGTATAGGGTGATGGTATAGGTCTAGACTGTGAACTGGAGACGTTTGATGCTTTTTGCTTTCTTTTAATAAAAAGGATCCTATGATCCGATTTGATCGTGGTAAGTATTTCGGGTGGAAATTGTTAACAGATCATAACTGAAGAGCTGTGGAAAATCTCCATCGTACAAAACATACTGTTGATGAAATAATCTGATGATTTTCGACTTTCTCCTCTATTGGAATTCTTAAGTAGGTTGTAAGAAGAGTCATTTGTGTTTATGGCTTTGCATTTCCAGGCTTTCCATGATACAGTGACAGTTCTGCTGTTTTGTCCTTAGTTTTCCTGAGGATGGAAGCCTTTTACACCTGAAATGCGAGTTTAAAAACTGCATATGTACAATGATGGTTGAACTGGATTATCTTGTGTAGAAGGGTAAAGCTGTAAAACCTCAAAAAAGTGAAGTTGCAGAACAGCAGACTGTTCAAGATTTATTTTTTTAATTTGTGTCTTCCTTTTTTTTACATCATCATATTGTGATATTACTGTCTGCTATCAGATTCGCAAGGCTGTAGAACTTTATCCTTGGAGGAATCAGGAGGAGAAGGCTGGGGAGTAAAACTGGGCTTCGTTGTGGACTCAGAGTTCTGAAACTATGCCTTGCTATGCTTAGCTGTCAGTAGTACTTGAATAAGTTATTGTTTGCTTCCTTTATGAAATTCTCAATATTTATGCCACATGTTCTACATAATTCAATTCTTAAGAGAGGGTGAATGGACAGTTAATGTTGTCCAGGAGCTTAGTTATTTTTTTCATTATGTGTAATTCTTGCAATTAATATCTTGTTAGCTCATTAAAACTTAACGTTGGTTTTAGCAGATCTTTGGAATGGAATGTAGGGTAGTTCCCCTCCTTCTCCCTTCCATCAAACATTTGTTCCTTGTCTCATGATACTTTATTCACACTTCCCTGTTTTGGTTTTTAAATTTTTTACATTTGTTTTTTAACTTTCTGTGGGTTTTTTTACATTATATTTTGTGTAATATATCTGGATAGCTAAATGGTAGCCTGGTTTTAGAATGGTTATGCTATTATTAGAGAGGTGACACTAGAATATAGTGCACTGGGAGCATCAGTGGCTCCACAGGCATTGCTGTTGTGGCACCCGCTTCAGCTTGTTCTCATCTGCTGCACTGATACTGCCACAGCTGTGTGGGACGGTGCAGTTTGTGTGTATGGGGGAAGTGATTTTTTTTTGTTTAACTTTTCCATCCTCTGCCTCGGAGATTGTCATAGACTGACTGCAGATTAAACTGCTGGCACGGTGGGTGGGTGGGAGGCCGTTGCAGAGGTAGGAGTGAAGTATGGTGGAAAGGACAGGGTGTGCTTGTCCCAGCTAAGATACGTCTTCAGAGGTAAAGCAGCCCAGCTGGCAGATGCAAAACCAAAACCCTAGAAACTATCGCAGAAAGAGACTAAGAAAGAGGTGGACCAGTGTTTTGCTTTATGACTTGCACTCTGCACCTGACACTCACAGAGGTCTGTTTCTATTCTCCCTCCCCTTTGGGAGTTGTGGTAATGGTTAAAGGAGTGAAGCTGAACTCCCCAGGACCCAGCCCTGGACTTGGAACTAATAAACAAGTCCTGTAGCTCCAATTAAGGAATTTGTATTTACCAATTCATTGAGGTTTAACCCCAGCTGCCAGCTAAGTAGCGTGGAGCACCTTGTTCCCTGCCCCCCAGCTCCCTCCGTGGTGGGATGGGGGAATCAGAAAAAAGGCAAAACCTGTGGGTTTAATAGCTGAAGTAAAGTATAAGAGTAATAGTAAAGAAAAGGGAGAGTAGTTAAATCCAAGGAAGACAAGTGTTGCACAATGCAATTGCTCACCACGTGCTGATGGATGCCCAGCCCGTCCCAAGCATCAGTCAGCACCTCCCAGACAACTCCCCTGTTCATAACACTATGACATTGTATGGTATGGAATATGCCTTTGGCCAGTTGGGGTCAGCTGTGCTGGCCATGTTCCCTCATGGCTTGTGCATCTCCTCACTGGCAGAGCGCAGGACACTGAAAAATCCGTAGCAGCAACAAAAATAGTGTGTTGTGAACATTATTCTCCTGCTAAATCAAAAACACAGCACTGTACCAGCTCCTAGGAAGAAAATTAACTATCCCAGCTGAAATCAGTGGACAATGAAAGTCTGGGCTAAGATGTACAGTGTAAGAAGTTTAGTATGATTTGGTTCATATTATTTGCTTTTAACTTTGAACTTTGCAAAGTGAAAAAGTTAAATGAAGATTTTAATACTGTTGTATGTTTACATATCAAATTAATACAGAAGGAGGAAGATAAATATAAATAATGTTTTTTTGGTGAATAATTAGTGCATACTGTTTTTCTCTTTCCACATACAGGTTAAGCCAAAGCCACTGTTGTTGAAATTGTTAAAGATAGCTGGTGCTGAAAAGGATACTTTTACTATGAAGGAGGTGAGAACTTTTAATCACTAAAGGTAGACTACAGTGAGTACTGATTGTTTTGGGTTGGGTAAATAGGGGGGCAGTGTTTATTCATAGCTTGTCTAGAAATTGAGATAAGACACTGTGTTTATTCTCCTGCTGACTTGTAACTGGATATTTAGCAGGTTTCTCAAAAATCTGAACAAAAGTTTCAAGTGTTCAGTAGAACAGCAGTGTTCTTCTGGAACGATAGGTGAAAATCTGTCAGCTCAAAGAGAGTTTTAGGCAGAGTTTGAAGAGAATAATTTCAATGTATTTAATAAGCTTTGTCTTTTAAACTTGAAGCAACAATCTGGGTATTTAATGTCTGTATTTCATTTATTCCACAGGTAATATTCTATATTGGACAATATATTATGTCTAAGCAATTATATGATGAAAAGCAGCAGCATATTGTACACTGTGCAAATGATCTCCTGGGGGATTTATTTGGAGTAACAAGCTTTTCAGTAAAAGAACACAGGTAAAATGAGATTCTTTTCTGAGAGTCTAGTTGGGAAATGATGAAGAACATAATGCATATGTCCGTTTTTTAACTCTTCGCATCTTCAAAGGCGGTAAGCTCTCTTTTATGGTTATGTGTAGCTAACTTGTATCATCTCTTTCTTTATCCCTGTTTAAGGAGACTATATTCAATGATTTCCAGGAATCTGATAGCAATCAATCAACAAGGTAAGCTAGTTTAGGAGGGTGATTTGTTTCAGTAGGGAGAATATAATTTACATAATGTATCTTGCAGGTAGTGATCAGATAACAGCTCGCTCTCCATTATTAGCTATTTGGTTTTGCTCACTATAGTCCAGAGCAATCACAAATAATGAATCAAAGCAAGCACTTATTTCTTCAGGAGGAGAAAAAAATTCTGAACAGAGAATTTGGGTAACTTTATTGATTAGAACCAGGAAAAACACAGAGCTGAACAAAATGCCTACTAAATTACAAACTCAAGTCATTTGCTTGTATTTGTTACTGATAAAGGCTTCAGCAACATACAAGGTTTTAATATGAAAAATTAGCTTCTTAAACTTATGCCAGCAATGAAATCAGGGCAAAGGCTCCTATTTTTTTAATGTTAAAGTTCTATTTTAATTTTCAAAACTGAATGTGAAGAACATTTAGAACTGGTCATTCTTAGTTATACTCAGCCCTGTTTTAAATGGGCTGTATACTTTTAAGTAGCTTTCTGGTCATGCTGTGGATAGCCACTCCTTGAATGCAAAATTGTTATACGCAGTCCTGCAGTATAAAAATGCTCAATATAGCTGTAATTTTTACCTAATACAGGGTATGAAACAGAAGTTAAACAATGGAAGCCATTTTGTAAATTGGCCTCTAAATCTGTATAAAGACACCCTTTGTTTCTAATTTTTCCTGAAGACAAGTGTTCAGCTGCTGAACATGGGAAACTTGCTCTGTTTGTCATCCCCATTGTTAAGCTTGCAAACTTAAATTTATCTTTCAGTTCTTTTTTCATGAAAGATTCTTTATTAATTCAGAATCTGTCTCTTAGTAAGCATATATCATTAACAGCAGCTAATTTTTCTTCTATTGTAGGTCTGTTTAACTCAGGTTTCCCATAAGATGATAAGTAGTAAAAAACACTTTGGAGAGGAGCAAGTAATTACATTTCATGCCTGTGTTCTTTCATATCTGCAGAATCACAGTTTATGCACAGATTTCATTTGAAGCCATTTTTAATAGAATTCTGAGCTGCTTTCGGTTGACATTTCTTCTTTCTCCCTGCATTTCCACTTCAGTAATGTTACAGGGAAGGTGCTGCACACACCTGAAAAACAAAGGAGCAGTGTAGTTTTTTCCATTGTTGCAAAATGTTTGGATTTTAGGTTTTACTGAGAATTTACATTTTGAGCCTGAAATTGATTTTTTCTGCTACATTGTATTATGGGTTTTATTTTGGTTTCGTTTCAGACTCCACCCTTGGTGACACACCTGAGGATGATGCCACATCTCAGCTTGAAGAAGAAAATGTTATTAAGGTGCTATTTTTATTTTATTTGAATAAATTTTCTGAGTTGTACATTCTATTCAGTTTTGTATGATAGTGTTAATGGTTTAATATAGTAAGTTGATTCTAGCACTTTACCTCATATTCATGCTCAGACTTACTCAGTATTTCTGTTCCCAGGAGTCTATGCAAGAGTTGGAAGAGAAGCAGACTTCATCCAATGTGACTTCCCGACCAACTACATCTTCCAGGAGGAGGACACACAGTGAATCTGGTATCTGCAGATTTATAATACAGAGCTTTCAGTAGCATGGCCACTTAGGGGGAAAAGCTGCATTCTCTTGCCTTGCTGGCTTGAAAGATGCTGACAAATACTATTCATGTTTCTCTGCTTATCTAAAACAAAGTTCAGTCTGAAAGGAAAACAATTCCTTGCATTGCTCCAGTGTCCCATTACAGTTTGGATCTCTAGAATTTTTAGTAAGATGATGGAATAACTTGCTCCACAGCTCTGTTAAACTTTTTCACATCAGCAGGACTTTATCAGTTGTGTTATCTTCATGATGAGAACACTTCTGTTTGTAAAGGACTGATACCATCAAATTAATTTCAATTCCCTCTGTAGACAGCCACAAAATTTGACATTCTGTTTGATCATTAAAGCCAGTTTTCTTTGGATTTCAACTGGTGGGAGGCATCAAAGGTATGGTAGTAACACAGGATGGTTTTGGGTATATTCAGGTACCTCACCATTCATTAAGCACTTGTTAAAACATCTGGTAACCTAAGCATCAAATTTGCCTCCTCTTTGTCTTTACTGTGGTTATTCAATAATCACTGGCAAATATATTTTCAAAACACAAAATGTTTCTTCTGATAAGTAGCAATAACAATCTGGTGAGCATAAACCTGAGGAAGTTTCTCAATGGAAGCATTCTCTACAGTTCTACTAAAATATTATTCTGTGGAATTTCTTGCATTAGTTTGTTCCATCACTTACTGTCTTGCCTCATGACTTGGTAGTTGTAATTACCTGGGCAGTGATAACCTCCTGTCACTGCTCAGAACTTCCTTCACTTGCTCAGGAACATTTTTTCAGTTCCTCAGCTTTCAAGTAGTGTTTTTTGTGTCCCTCATAGGCCCCTGTTACATTAAGTCAGTCCCAAACCAGTGCTGCGTTTCTGAGCGGTTTGCACTAAATTAAAAGAACACTTTAATGTTGTAACTAAAACTGATGAAAGGATGTAAAGTCTCGGTTAAAGATCACAACCTATAATATTTAGGCATGACACAGAGCACCTAAGGTCCTGTGTTGTGCTTACTTATTGTAGGTTTGATTATTAACTCTTGGGTTTGCATCCATTTATTAGTTTGTTGCAACCTTAAGAGTTCTTTTAATATAGTGTTTTTATATACACTTTTTTTCTAATTTATAGGAAATCTTCCTTTTAAACTACTATTCTTGTTAAATTGGGATGGTAGCGGCTCCTTTGGAGCCGCTTAATAGTGTATAGAGACCTTGTGGTGATACAGTATCAGTACGGCATGGAGCCATGACAACTAAATGAGGACAACGATGGACAGGAGCAGCCTTTGTGCCTGGGGGCACCAAGTTTGGTGGGGCTCTCAGGGCTGAAAAAAGAAAAGAAAGGGGCTGAGCCAAGAAGCACCAAGGGAAAGTAAGAGAAGTCTCAAAGTATGTACAAGTGTTTTGTTCTCCTTTTTTTATTTTTATTTTTTTTACAATGAAAGATTCAAGACTTGAAGACTTGGTGGATTGTCACAGTGTGATTTGCAAGGCGAGGGAGAAGCTGGGCAACAGAGGGTGGGTGCAAAAGGCACCTTTGGGGAGGCAGCAGGCTTGTACCGAGACCTGTTGAACTAAAAGTTGTTGGCATCTTGGGAGGTTTTCACTCCGCTGCACTGACATTCTGAATTTACAACACCTTTTTATATAAAGTTGCTTTTTGCTAAATGCTCTAGAAATCACTGGAGCTGAATTTTGACTGACTTACTCCTAAATACCCTTAGTCCTTATGCTGCTGTAGGTGATTGTTCCAAAACACGATGTATTTACAAAGCGTTGTCATTTTGCCTTCAAACCAAGCATGCTTAGTAAGCAGAGCTTAAAGCCAATGCTTTCAGAGTTCAGCTTTTGCACAGTATGTCTTGAAGATTTTCTTGCTAGGGTGCAATGAAAGTTCTAAGAGTTTGTTACAAAAATCTTGTTGAGTAAATACAATTACATGTAGTGGAACTATTCACTGATAAATATGATGAGGTGTCTGAAACTTGAACCTGAACTTACCTTGCTTAGCACAAGGTGTTCTGTATGCATGTGACCTGGGATCTAATTGCTCTATCTCCCTACAAATTCTGGAATGGGCTCAGAAGCCCTCTGAAAGTGCCCTTCTGTCTGTTGCCTGTAGAGGGAGTGAGGACAAGTAAGATTCTAACTGTGTTTCTTAAAATTAGGAAGGACTTAATATGTCATGTGTGGAGTAAAAATTCTTTCAAATTTGCAGTTGTTTTCCATGTGGAGACTGCCATTCATAAGCTCTACTGTTGGGACAAGTGGGGAAAGCCACCCCCTGAAATGCTGTTTTCAGAAATGTTTCATGCTGTATGGGTATAAGTGTTATTGGGTCTTTTTAAATAAGTCTTAGTGCCTTTTTGCCCCATTAAAAAGTACTGAAATAATTATATTTCTTTATAGTAAATTATATTTTAAGCTTCTGTTGAGAATATTCAAAACTGCACATTGCATATATGTTTTTGAGTAATAAAAAAATTCTTGACTATGCCCAGAAGAAAATTCTTCAGATGATCTGCACAGTGACAGAAGAAAGCGACACAAGTCAGACAGCATTTCGTTGACATTTGATGAAAGTCTCTCATGGTGTGTAGTCAGTGGTCTGTGCCGTGAAAGAAGCAATAGCAGTGATTCAACAGATTCTCTTTCCATTCCTGTAAGTCAAAATAGAAATGTAAAATATTTTTGTGGTACAAATTTTGCAGATGCCAGAAGTGCAAACATGCATGTGAAAACACAATGTTCTTAATTAAATGCAGCAGTGCCTTCAGTGCTGTCTGAGGAAAGAAAAGAGGTTGAAAGAAAAAGCAGGTGTGTGGGTGGAGTGGGGTTTTTCATAGATCTGCTGGCAAAGCTGAAGTGAAATTTTTAAAAATATTACCATTGAATATTCTCTAAAATCCCAAGATCCTCAATGCTTGGCACAGCAGGGAAAAATGTCAGATGTATTTTGTGTTTTAAAATAAGTATTTCTTAGAATGCTAAGAGACAAAAAGCGTCATAGGCATTCCATAATTCAGAGTTAGGTGCTAGTTCTGGTACAGCTTTGGAACTGTACCCAGTGGAATGGATGCTGAGGGAGCATTGTATTCACTTGCCATGCCACTGTTTAGAAGGTTTATATTGTTTTTAGCAAATACCAAGGCAAATTATTTGTGGTTAGATTAAGTCATGAAGAGCTGAACTAACACTATTCGTAGTCACATACTGTGTTCTAAATTAACAGAACTACAGTCTTCCTGTTTTGTAATTGTTAAACCATGGTCTCAGATTAAACAAAGTTTATGAGAGTAGAGAATTTAATGTCAGGCAGCCAAAAAGATACCATCTTCTTGCATCTGTTCTTTCACTTTTTAAGAGGGACTTTCTGAAATAATAACTGCAGCCTTTCAGCTGCCTGTAGGCTGAGTACAGTTTCTTATTACAGAGCCAACAAAAAGCTTCCAGACCTAGCTTTATTTTTACCCACCTGTAATTTGTTTATCTCATAAACAAATCTCACAGCAGCTGGTCCTTTTTCTTCCATAGCTAATTATACTGAGTAGTACAGTTTTATCCTGAGAGCTGTTTTAACAGTAATGTTATGTATATGGACTGGTGAGGTTGAATGTGTGCTTTTTTTTTTTGCTTTTTTCAGGATCTTGATGCTAGTTCATTAAGCGAAAACTCTGATTGGTTTGACCACAGTTCTGTATCAGACCAGTTCAGTGTTGAGTTTGAAGTTGAGTCTATTTATTCAGAAGATTATAGCCATAATGAGGAAGGGCAGGAGCTCACAGATGAAGATGATGAGGTACTATCTGCTATCCCTGTTTGACCATGGGGGGAGGGGGATGAGAAGGAAAAGTAATTTCAACATGAAAAATTCCTGTAAGTTTCCAAGGAGAACTCTTCAGGTATGTTTTTGAACTACATGTGCTGGTGTCACAATGTGCACCCAGTTATTCATTAAATCAAATAACACATCGGTGCAGTTGGGTCACCCTTATACAACTCACCAGCCAGTGACTGAAATGGTGCTGAGGCTTTCTGCAGGCTCTGAAATGGGCTGGATAGGAAAGTCTGGGTGTTTAACTTCTCTCACCAGCTGTTGGAGTCTGTAGCAGTATGTGTACTTTTGTCTTTCTGAATTTTTAATTCTAGAAGTATGTATTGAGCTTGGACAACACTTGATACCAAAGGAGACATTTCTGAGTAACTCTTTCCAAAGGGATATTGTCCCAGTTTTTTGCCTCTGTGAATGTAAATGTTTCACAGAGATGCTGAACCAAAGTTTTAGAAATCTTCATTAATAGGCAAGAAGACCAAAAAATTTGGATTATCACAATTTTCAAGAGATTCCTGGAATGTTGGGAGTGAAGTGAGAATGTATGTGGGGTTTTCTTTCTGGATTAGTTTTCTGTTATTTTAGAGAGGTTAAACATCTCATGGCAACATTGGGTAAGTACCAGAGGCAGAATTCACCAGGGACATATATGATTGTGGTACCTGAGAGGCTGAATGGGACTGACTGTACTGATATACACCAAGTTGTAGTGTAGTGCAGAGCTGCACCCTGAGAGAGAGTGATAATTTGGAGGAAGAAAGGATTGTGGTGTGTCCCTGCTCCAGACAGTAGTTTTGGGAATTGCAGAATGACTGGTGTTTGAAGGGGCCTCTGGAGGTTTGCCTTACCCACCCCCTCTGGCTCAGGCACAGCTGATTGCCCAGGTCCACGTCCAGATGTCTTTTGAGTGTCTCCAGGGATGGGGGCTTCACAGATGCTCAGCCCATCCCATGCCTGTGCTCTTTCATCCTCACAGTAAAAGGTGTCTCCTGATATTCAGAGGGAACCTCCTGTGTTTGTGCTAGTTGCCTCTTGTCCTGCCACTGGACACCACTGAAAGAGCATGGCTCTGTGTTCATGATGCCATCCTTTCAGGTATTTACCCACATTGATTGGGCACCCCCTGCCCTGAGCCTTCTTCAGGCTGAACAGTCCCACCTCTTCCAGCCTTTCCTCACGTGAGAGCTCCTGTAATCCAGTAGTAATCTTAAAAGCCCATCCCTGAAGACTCCAGTAGCTTGCTATCTGAAAATCTTACCAAGTTAAAAATATTTTGCGATTTTAATTAAATGCCAAAACCCAGTTATATATATTTTTTTAAATTTAAACCAGGTTTATCAGCTGACTATTTACCAGGATGAAGATAGTGATGCTGATTCATTTGATGAAGATCCAGAGATTTCTCTAGCTGTGAGTAAAAACTTATCTGGTGAAGCATCCTAAGTTAGGTTAACTGACATAGAATAGATCAAGAAGTATAGATGAATTCTATTGCTACCAGTGATTTTTTTTTAAGAATTAAATGGATTTTTTCTTCTATGCATGAAGATTCCAATACAATATTTTAATTACTGGACATGTGATAATTAAAGAATCTTGTTGTTTTTTTTTTTTTTTTTAATTATTAATAACTTCCTAGTTGGTTAAAAAAATCCCAATTCCATGCTAATTTGCAATTTCATTGACTTAATGGAAGGAAATTTATTTATTTGGAACCTAAATCTGACTTTCTGCACAAAATGGAAAAAAGATTAAAATCTTAGTCATGTATGTTTTAAAAAAATCTTCCTATAGGTCAGAATACCTACTTTTATTGTCCAGCTTGAATGAAGGTATCTGTAACATAGAGATATGAAGGCAAGCCTTTTTTGAGAGCACTACTGTAAAAGAGGCCTTGACTATATTCTTTGTGATGGTTCTTGAAAAGTAGGTAGAAATTTACAGTCTTAAGGCAAAGTGTGGAGATGTTTGTGAAAAAACACTGCATTTTGACTCTAGTATGTGCTGTCTCCTTACTTATATTTGTTTTTCACATTTGGTGCTTGAATTAAAGCTGTTTTGTGGAACTGTGGCGTGTTCCAGTCCCTTGATAGTCTCTAGGACTGAGGGACTTTGTTAAAGACAGGGCTGGCCACCTTCTGAAAACATAGCAGTGCTTATGTGTGGAAAAAGAGACCAGCACATTAGGATTTGAAATTGGTCTTACAAGCTTTTGATGTTAGTGATGTTATTCAGGACTTGTGTAAGTAAGTTTTGGGTTGGTTTTTTTTGTTTTGATTTCCCCTACAGCTTGCATTATTTCTAAGAAGGGTCTCTGTCCTTAAAAACAAGATGTATTTTTAACGATCTAGTGGTTTATTTTCATATGGAGTAACCTCTGAGGGGCTGATGCACCACTCTTTTTTTTTTGCCCTTTTATTTTTTTTCCTTGCCCCGCTTCTTGCCGTCTGTTTTTGCTCTGGCCGGGGTTTCCTCTCCCGCGGGTGTGTGGGAGCGCCCTCACGCGGCCGTTTTGTGCACCAGCAGCTCAGCAAACCGCAGGGGGAGGATCCCTCAGTCTTTAACAGTTCCCGTTGGAGGAGCCCGTAGTCCAAAAGAAGGGAAATCAAGTTCTTCAGGGGGGCCCCTGAGGAATTTTGTGGTCTGGTTTCTGCAGTTTTGCATAAGAAATAATAAATTGTTCTGTTCACAAACCTACTGCAAAATGAAGGAAAGCCAGAGTCCTTTTAAAGTAAGAACCATTTTAATCTAGAGACTTGTAAAATGGGGCCAAAACCACTGAATGGAATTTTAAAATTGTAAACAAGTTGATAGCTCAACATAATAATTATTTTGGCATTAACAAATTGTTTATAATCTTTGAATGATTCAGTTGTAAGTGTTCCAAGTAGCTTAAGCTGTTCCAACCTTTGATTCACTAAAGGATTATTGGAAGTGTCCCGAATGTAATGAAATGAATCCTCCGCTTCCACGACATTGCCATAGATGCTGGGCCCTTCGTGAGGACTGGCTTCCAGATGAAAAGAGTGAGAAATTGGAAAAGAGCAAATTAGAGGCTTCCTTTCCTGCAGAGTCTGGAGAAGGTTTTGATGTTCCTGACTGCAAGAAAACAAAAATGACTGAAGATAAAGAACCAGCTGTTGATCAGAATGAGGATAAAGCATTACAGCTTTCTGAGTCCCAGGAAAGTGAAGGTTATTCCCAGCCATCAACATCAAGCAGCATGTTCTGTAGCAGTCAGGAAGACTTTAAGGAACCTGAGAAGAGAGAAACACAAGACAAAGAGGAAAGCATGGAATCCAGTCTGCCTGTTACCAGCATAGAGCCATGTGTCATATGTCAGAGCAGACCAAAAAATGGCTGCATAGTACATGGCAAAACGGGACACCTCATGTCATGTTTTACCTGTGCAAAAAAGCTCAAGAAGAGGAACAAACCCTGCCCAGTGTGCAGGCAGCCCATACAGATGATTGTACTAACTTATTTTAGTTAGACACATGTTGACTGGAAAGCTGCAAAAGAAACTTCATAAACTGGTTAAGAGAGTAAGAAATTATTTTTGTATGCTTATTGGAAAAGTAATATTTTGTGTCTCTTGGCATTCTGTGTGAAAAATAGTTGCTGACATAAATGCACTGGAGTTTTGCCTAATATTCAGAAGTCAACTTGGAGATTTTAAATCCCTCTCAGTAGAAATAACCAGGTGCTCTAAACCACCTGCTTCTCCAAGTGTTTAATGTTCCATGCAAGTTAGTGACATTTGTTTTATTGAATTAAATACACTCATTAAAACCCCAAATTCAATGACTGTTGGAGGAGAGACATGTTGAAGTGTTTATTTCTGCAAGTTCCTCATTTAAGAAAATACATTATTATCTAGGTTCCAGTTTTTGTTGCCTGGTGAAGACATAAGGCTCAATCAGAACCCTCTGAAAGTGTCAATAAAATGAATAAATATAATCTTTTCTTAAATCCCTCCTAGTAACCAAATTTTATGGCAGATCTTACCAGGATGTAGGGAAAGATGTGATAGAAAATAATTAATACTTTGGAAACAGAAAAAAGGGTATTGTGTGTCTTTTATTTTTATGGTGTGCATTATAAACTTAAGGGCTGTGTGTCCCCTGAGAAGTCATTGATCCAAGCTCAGTCATACAGTTCTCTCTCAAATGTCCTGAGAAACTGGCATTTGTGGGTTTGGAAGTCTGTACTGATTATGATGATGACTATTATTAATTTAGCAGCGTGAAACAAGTCTCAGTCAGACAAGACAAATGAAGGATATGCTATGAACTGTCATGTCAGGCAGCGTTGGGGGACAGTTGTTTTCTTTTTCTGCACTTGTTTCTGACTTAGCAGAATACATTCAGCTGCATTGCTACATTCACTGTAATAAAAATTGAAAAAAAAAAAACCCACCTTCATCTGCAGAAATAATTCAGCTGTGCAGTTCCAGTTTACATTCTTTAAGTGTGATAGTCTTTCCAACTCATTCTTAGCTGTATCACAAGAATTCTGAAAATCTTTTGCAAGGTGTTCGGCCAACTCAAATTTGGTCTCATTGGACCTGTCTTTTACTGCTTTTAGCTCTTGTCTCCTCACTGTACTTTGTCAAAAACTTTGTGAAACTTACCAGTTCTGTTCCCAGGGAGTCTCCTGCCTGCCTCAGTTCTGGGGGCCTTCAGGCAAGTTAGTGTGTGGGAACCAGGGTGTGGTAATGATCACTCTACTGCTTTTCACATGGAGTTTCTGTACCCAGTGAGTGATATATATTCCTTTGGAAAACTATGTTACAAGAGGAGTTGTATATTTTTAGCACCTTTTGTTTTTACAGGTAGTTGCTGATTGTCTGCCTAATAGGGAATGGCATATAAACAGGGGAGTGCCAAGAGTGGAGATGTAGTCCAAGTGCAGGAATTGTGCTGTGTTACCATCTTACAGGCCAAGGCTCAACAGCTTCCCTAGCACCAGCAGTATAAAATTGCTGATGCCTGTGTGCTGGCTCAGAGACTTCTACTGTTCTCCTTAACTCCAGGGCTGAAAATGCCTGGCAGTACTCAGGAAAAGGTCATAAAGATGTACAGGACAGACTTAGTGAATCCTTGGATGTGACTTAGTTGGAAAGTAATAACTTTGTAGGTAAAGACTGAATTATTGGGATCATTCACATTTTGTTCATACATTTGAGCTATGTCTTTAAAAATACCACTAAAAGATACTGGTGTACCTGAAGTTCTAACATAGTTCATTTTAACTAAACAAAACATAAACCCCAATTGTATACATTCAAATTCTTGCAAGTTTCTTGCCTCCTGCAATTTGTAAAGGGACAGCAGGTAGCTGGAAGTTCTTAAGAAGTTTTTTGATCAGTAGAAACCTTTCATGGTTTTTATAGGATTTGATAATCCTTCAGCCTGAGATAGAGAAGGCCTTTGGGCAGATAGTTAATTTTTTCAGGTAGGGATACTAATAGAGGGCTACCTGCCTTACTTTGCACTTCCTATTAATGTATTTGAATTTTTGATTTGATAAACTTAGTTGCAGTGAGGCTTGCAGAGGCTTTTCATTGCACTTGCAGGTGAGAGAGAACTGTAGATGTGTATATGCAGAAGCATCAATAACATGGGGACTGTACCCAAGAAGTTTCATCTTCTTATGAAGCTTTGTCCACTGCATTGTCTCCCATGTGTTCCCCTCCCTCAGCGTGATGCCTTCTCTGCAGTCGCTGCCCTGGCTGTGCCTGGGGGAGCAGCTGTCCTTATCTAGTTCCTGTTGGGACAAATTGTACCATCCCACTCTTGGCATTCTTTTCCAGTCACATGCCTTCTGTTGCAGAGAACAGCCCTGGAAATACCTTCTACTTGCTACAGTGGTGAGGAAATGGGGAATTTGAATTTCTCCATCTGCAAATCACTGTTTTGGTTTGAGTTAAATTTTATTCGTAATATTATTCTTAATGACTTCTAGTACAACTTCAGTTTGTTTGGTGTGGGTGCATGCCTTCCAAATGGAAGTGATGGGCATTGATTGATTCCTGTTCCTGTTGGGGACACTGGCAGGCAGTGCATGTGCAGGCCTGGTGCCTGGGGGCTGTGTCACTGACTGACTCCTGCGGTGACTCCCGGCTGTGGCCCGGAGCCTTTGGCTCTGCCTCCACCCCCTCTCCCAGCCTGGCCGTGCTCCATGTGTGGGCATGAGCAGTGAGCACCCTGCTTGTTCTGGCCCTTAAACACGTTCCTGGCCTTGGGTAGTGGCACAAAAATGAGTAAAATTTTGGTACAAAAGTTGTTACTTATTGGTAAGGTGTTCAAGATCCTTATTTAATGTCATACACATTTTAATCTTTAATTTATTGCTGTTTGTAAATATCCTTGTGCTCACAGTTGATGTTTTGACCTCTAATTTATTGAATTAGTCTACTGGTACATGTATAGTCATATAAATATGCTTATTTAGTAAATCACAGGCACAAGAAAAATATTTTAAGAAATGTAGCATTAAAATACAGAGAAGTACTTGTATTATATTCAGATTGAGAAGGGCACAGAAGGATTTATGGCTATGTTTCCTTTTTTCCTTCCCTTAAAGCAACTTCTGCATTGAACCTGAAGAAGATTTATTAAATAGGGATGGTGCTGGTGCAACATTAGCACAAGTGAAAATGTTTTGGTGGTGGTTTGCTTTCATTTGGAATGCTTTTGCATCCCTCAGTACAGGCAAGGAGCTGACTGACTGCTTTTGGGGGTCTGGGAGATGCAGGACAGTGATGAGAGGCTTTAAGGTTAATTTGCAAAGGTGGTAATGGCTTTTGCCTTTGGACACGTGACCAAGAAGGTGCAGGGGAGGCCAGATGCCCACAGGATGTGACTGTATGTGATTGTCAGTAATTTTCTTAGTCTCTTCTTTTCTTGTACATCAGGTAGGCAATAGTTATGTACAAATGGTGCAAGAACTTTCATTTATTCTTTTTTAGAAAGTACAATAAACCTACTTGTTTACATACAAGTCTTCAACTATTTACCTATTTGTTAGTATTGACGTTATATTGTTATTGAAATTAACTCCACACCAGCAGGATCGTGGGCTGTGCCATCCTGTGCCTCTCCCCTTAGAAGATAATTTAGAAAGGGTAAAAGTGCTTCAGAATACTCACTGGCAAAAAGCTTACATTTCTGCTGAGAGTGTGGTACGATTTTTATCACTGAGTTCTGTTTGTTGTACATTTGTTCAAATGTCACTGCCTCTGAAATGTCTGTGCATATGAAGATGCTTGCAGAACTTCAGGCAGATTTTTTTTTTCTTGTATGACTAATATGAGGAAGAGAAAATTCCTCGTTCTTAGAGAAAGTGTCAACAAGAATAATTGTTTCAGAAAATGGTATTTTACAAAAGAGATTAAAAATTATTAGAAGCCTAATGAAACAGAATAAATAGGATGAAAATAGGCTGCTGTTGTGTTAGGGCATAACTTTAGGTAAAGTTTATAATTTTAAAACAGGTAATTTATTCAGCATATTAACTTGCCACACACATGGTGGGGCAGGAGTTATTTTTATCCCAGGAAGATGAGGCATTTTGTTGTGCAACATTTGGCCTGAAAAGGGGCATTTGCTGTTGTGGGGCTTCCCTATGGAAGGAGCATATTGGACATGTTGATGGGAGTTGGGACAGACAGTGTTGTCATGGAGGGGCTGTAGGGTGGCTTTGGTCCCATAGCACAACAGAGCCTTGCTGGAGCATCAGCCCTCTTCTCTTCAGGGGATTTCCTGCCCTGCCCTGCCTTTCCAGCTCCTCCATACCAGAGTCCAAGGCATGTCTTGTTCTTTAAAGGTTGCACAAGTGAAGCACAAAACCCAGCCTAAGGTATTAACAAAGGATTGCACTTGCTGGACATGAAAAATTGTTGCTTTTAACTAAAGTGTGGGAGTTTTGTTGGGGTTTTTTCTAGCACAGATGCACTGAAAGCCTCAAGTGAATGCTTGTTTAGTGTATCTATAGCTATATTATACACGTGAAATTTGTCAGTGATATTTAAAAAGGTGGTGGCTCCTCTTTTGAGTAGATGTTTCAGCTTAACACCCTGCTTTTAAACGAAAGTTCTTGGTTTTGAGCCACAATAGTGGCTATCAGGATGATGATTACTTTATGCCTAAAATACCAATAGCTTTTCTAAAACCAGAATCTTTGTTGTCTGACTACACATAGCTGGGATGACTGTGGAATAGAGTAGTTCATAGTGAATTTAAATAACTATGCAACATGCTTTCAAGAGCTTGGCCTGGTGCATTACTTTCCAGCTACCCAGTGCATGTATGACCACAGTCAGTAACCATTAAAATGCAAGTATCCATTCCAATTGCACACAGTATAGACCCATTTATGAGAAGTTTCACGTGTTGCGTTTATCTTTCAGTCTTCAGTTTTTCCTTTTCTGATGAAAATGGAGTACTGTGTTTCATTTAAAAGCTTTAAATAAAGATTTGTTTATCTACTCCATGGTGCTTTTTTTTTTTTTTTCATGTCAATTACTTGATTGTTACAAGTTCTGGTACTTTGTTTTCACACAGATGCTTACTTTTGTGAGCCAGCACACAGGCTCTTTCTGCCCTCGCTCAGCTGCTGGCTTGCTGACTTCTGTCAGATTTCTTCAGTTTAGGAAATTTTAACGCAAGGAGTCTCTCGTTCTTCCTGCTACATGTGGCAGGATCAGTGATGGGGATTTAGTGGATAATTAATTCTCTATGTGGTAAACAACCCACAGCAGATCAGAGGGTGAGAAAAGGTAGAAAATGCAAATGGCTATGAGGAAGACATTCAAAAACCAGTCTCTTGCACACACAGCCCTCACTGCTATCAGCATTGCTGTTTCAAGCCCTGAAGTGGATTTGCACACTGAATGTGGCCGTCTGGCAGACAAGTGACTGATGCCCAAGCTCCACAGCCCAGATGAAGGTAGGGCTTGGTGTGAAAGGCAGCAGTGCCTCAGGAAAGATTTTAAAAGGCATTTAAGGATTAACTGCATTCCTGCACTTTTTATTTACTGTATACAGGAAAAGATTGATGTTTCCAAAGATAGTATTTGCTGGTTTACTTTTGAAATTGCTTAAGAAAATTACTGGCAGATAAAGCTTTAAAATAAACACAGGAGATGGTTCTAACTGGCTTTTCTTGATAAATTTTCTGTTTATTGGGCAGCTTCAAAGGGCCCTGAAAATTACTTGCAACTGGCAGGCAAAAGGAATCTGCTAATCCTGCCTGCAGTACAACCCAGCCAGGGGAACACTGAAACCACCCTCTGTAACTGGAGCTGGCTTTTGCCTTGTTGAGCATGCCTGCCAGCTCCTGGCATGGGTGTTAAACAGTCCCAACAGGGGAGTAGCAGGGCTGTGAAGCTGTTGAAACAGTATAAAGCCATTGCTAAAACTATTCAAAGAATTCTGAATTGTATGTGGTTCTGTGCCACAACAAATTCAGTTAAAAATGGACAAGGTATCAAGCTGTCCGTGATTCTTTCCACATTGTTTTCAGCAGCTCTGCCATAGGAGAACACTGTTTTCAGAGCCACAAATTCCTCCCTTTTCCCTGTTGGTGTAAATTATCATCCATTCCACAGTATGACCCTTCGGCAGATACTCACATTTTGTTTTCATCTTCTTGTCTTAAAACATGCCTGTGTTACTGGTCTTTACTTCATTTGAGCCCTGAACAGTCTCATCTGTCCAGGTAAGAAAGAGCATATATAAAAATGCCATTCTTCATTTATAACAGTGGCTTTATTATGAGAAATTAATATTGAGCTGATGACTTACAGTTGTGTGGCACCTGAGCTGTTGGCTCAGTGAGGAACCTGAGCTTGCATGAAACATTGCAGTACAATCCTCAATGTTTTTGAATTTGAGAAAATTCAAAAGTATTTGTATCTTCTGCATCAAAATTCTACAGTTATCTCCACAGGCTGTACAAAATTTGTTCAGAGTAAAATACATAGAAAAATATGACAGTCTGTTACAATTAAAAATGTCTATTATAACTAAAGTAAAACATTCAATTGTCAAGCCAGTATTTTACAACAAATAGTAAACATGATTGTCAATCTGAGAATTTGGTTTATAAAAACATACATTCTTTTGCATATACCATTCCTTCTCTGAAAAGCCACATTTGTGCAGGAAGGTTTTTCCTATGCCTTTGTTATTTCTGACTTTATTTGAAAATTGCAAGCATAGCGGTCACTAAAACCAAGATGTGTATGGTTGGTTTTACTGCAGCTGAAGCCCGTGCGAGCTCTTGGTAGAGGGGAGTTTTGGGACATGAAGCAACTCTTGATCTTATCTGATCTGAGACCTCTGGGAAAGAGAAGTCCTGCTTCAAAGCACTGAAGTTTCCAGTATTGTCAGGTATTTCCACTGTCTTCAGCATCGATTTAAATCCTGGTACAGTAGCCTAGGAGGAAACACAAAAGTGTTCTTCTTTGGTTTGAAACATTGAGTTCAACCATGAAACAATCATTGTTTACACTTTAAATGTACAGGGAAAAATGTTCCAAAGATACACTTGATAGCATGGAATGGCAAAAGAGTAAAGTTTTCATGTTCTAGCAAGAAGACTCTTGATGTATAAGAGTCGGAATCCTGCAGTGATGCTTAAGCATAAGCCTTTGGCAGCAGGCAGAGCCTACAGGGCATGGATGTTCTTTGGACTTCCACAGAGAAGCCATTTTAACACAAGGAAATGACAGTCACCAATGGTGGTGTCAGCCTATGTGGACATCACTTTAGAGTGCAGCCTGGAAATTATTCCAGGCCAGAGCTTTTTTGGCTCTGTTCTCAGAACCATTTCTCAGGCTGATAAGCTGGTTCAGCTGAAGGCCAGGAAAAATCCTTCACAGAATGATAAATTGGTCAAAAACACAAAGGAATTAATAATAAAGATAAGACACCTGTTTGCTGTTAACAGCTCCTGGGAATGGGGTGTCTTCTTCCCTGCACCAATCATCTTTATTCTGTTCTCAGAGTTGCGAGTCATGCTACTTAAACAGTGCGTTTCTAATAATCTCATCTTCTCTTCTATCCTGAGGATGACCATGTGGCTGTGTCTCTTTTCTCCGCCGCAACCAAAGGGTTAATATACCCTAAGAGCACAGCCACAAGGCTGGTGCTGCAGATCCCAGGCTCCACCCCTCACCCTGCAAGAGCTCTGTGGTTTGTTTCAAACACCTCAAGCTCCTGTTGCTGTGCTCCAGATGCTCATCCCAGCTGGATCCACCTTCAAGGTCCAGGGAGTGCTTATCTCTGGACAATGAGGACTGCATAAAAAAATTTCCTTTCTGCTGACTAATATCTAAATATATAGTGTTTTAGAAGTCTGCTGAAGAGTCTTTAACCTCCTATCTATGACTTGAATAGTTCAGCTCACCCACCTCTAAGGCTGCAGTCTCACTGTGCTTGGGAACTCAATCCAATTAGAAACAATACTTCAGTAAGGCTGCATACTCACATTGATCACATACGTCCCAGGCAAAAGGAGAAGAAAGTACTCCCCTTGTTCATTTGTTCTGTAGGGGCAGACATGTGGCCTTCCTTTGGCTTCCACGATGGCATTGGGAATAGGATTCCCATTCTTATCAGTAACTTGGCCTTTGACACCTATGGAAAAGGGAGAGGAGGGAAAGATCATGAACTGCAACTGGTGAGCCTCCTTCTCTGAGAAAGGCAGACTGTTCTGTTGCTGGATGCACTCAAAGGCTACTTCACCACGTTTCAGCACATCTAATATTATCACTAGTCACTTTGGCCTTGCTCAAGGGAATTAAGCCAGAAAATCCTTGGCTGTTACTGTTAATAGTTTACCCTCATGTTAAGTTAGAAAGCAGTATTTGCTGAAGGCATTTGCTGAAGGCATCATACACACTTACTGTATGTCCTTTACTGAAGGGCTTCAATCTTCAGTACAGATTTGGCAGTTTTGCACACAAACACACACACACCCTTCTTTTTTGTGATTTAAAATAAGTCAGCCTTTTGTCTAGTACTTTCCAAAGGCAGAATACTAACAATTTCTGCTTATGAAGTAGTTTCCATTAATTCCCACACACCATCTTCAAGGCAGCACAGGCATTAAGCAGAGATAAAATAGCAGTCAGATCTTTAGGGCAACAAAATGCAAGATAAGCAACAGGTTTGTGCAAACCCTTCAACACATTGTAAAGCACCACAGCTTCACTAAGCAGCAATTCTCTTCCAAATGGTGAGATCATACCTAGATAAGCCTTTCAAATTTACAAAATCCATGCAGCAAAGACCTGTGACACTTGTGCTGAGGCACACACATTTAGAGACCTCTGAAACAAATGATAGTCCCAAGGCTGCTCAGGAAAATGAGGGGAGAGGGGGAGTGCATGGTCAGACAGCCCCCAAGGCCTGTCCCTTGCTCCTGCCCCAGCATATTTTAAGCCCCTTGCACACCTGTAGCAGCACCCATCACCCCTTGCCTGACACAATTGTAAATCCTCCTGCCTCACCCATCCCTGCCTTTGTAGCACTTTGTGTTCAGAAACCCCCAAGTTAACACCAGACCTCTCCCCTGTGAGCTGTGACATTGACCCAGGCTGCTGAGGAGCTCCCTCTAAGCTGGTCCCAGTTTTCACTCTGCTTCCATTTGCATACCTACCTAGGTGCACTTGTTTGATATATTCGATCAGAGCAATTTTGTTGTCTCTCCAGAACTTTTCCAGCTGGTCTGCTGGAGGATATTTACAGCATGACAGCTCCAATGTAATTTCAAAACACTGTCCCCAGACATAGTTGTAATCTTGCATTCCACCTTAAAAGTGAAACAAAAGGGTTTTCAGCTGCAAAGAAACACTAAGGTCAAACTAAAAGACAAATAGGAGAGTTAAAAGTTGGTACTTGCATCATACCTCTAAGAAAAGATAAATTATTCCTCAATGCCACACTTGTATTTACTGCCTCCTGTGAAAAACCAACTTAATTATTTACTCTAGTTACTCATAGAGTGTGTTTTCTAAAGCATATTTCATTTTGGAAATGATGATTATTGTGGCTGAGAAAGGGTGGGTCTTTGACTTACATTCATTCAAGCTTTCCCAACTAAAAAGGCACAGATAGGCTGGCATAGGATTTGCCACTGCCAAAGCCATTCCAAGACCCTTTTAAGTCTTTGAATTAAGACAATGAAAACAACATACACAATGCACAAGCCCCATATTCTATTTGGCTACACATAAACAATAACGAAAACATTTATTTCAGTAATTAAACATTAAGAAATGGACAACGTATGAATAGAAGATTGGTTTTCTTTCTGAAAGGAGAAGCTCTTGATGCCAAGCAGTGTGTGTCCATGTGTGTAATGTATCCAGCTACTGCAGGCCTTAAGCAAGGCCACAGAAGCAGGCAAACAGCAGCGACTGCCTCATTCACTTGTGTAATTGCTGTCTGGAAGAGTCTGAAAACACTCAGGTCCTGCTCACAGAATATGCATGAATGAGTTGACTTGCCCCCCTCATCAGCCCTCTACTCTGACTAAAATCACTGCTCTTTCATCATTGGAGATGGCAGGAGAAAGTGAGAACATCTTACCAGAAGCAGCTGAATGAAATAGCAATGACATTCTCACCTTCCAGCTGGTACCAAGAGTACCCGTTGGTAATGCCTTCTGGGAAGGTTTGCCTGTTGTCACACCCCGTCCCTTTGTACATGCTGGCATGGTTGGAAGAATAGGTTTTTGCCAGGTGAATAAAGACATCATCATCTGGAGATCTGCTATAGCCTTTCAAAGAGCCAGTAACTGCAGAGTGAAGATAGCCATTGTGCAACTGTCATTATTGGTAAAACACACAGTGTTCGCTTACATGCAGGATAAACATCTCCCAAATGCCCACATTAGACTGTAAATTTTGATGGGATTTATCAAATTCTGCCCATCCCAGCTCAAAAGCTAGAAGAACTTTGCAGGAATCTTTATAAATTTTGCTTTGGTACAGCCAAAGTTCTTTAACCCAGTCAGTTGTGAAGAACAGAGTTAGTCACCAGCTCACCTGGGTTACCATTATCAAAGGTGTAACTGGCAACCAGGGCACCCCCATGCAAGTTTGCTGAAAGAACAAACGTTTCATTTTTTATCCAGTCCATTACTGCCTGAGTCTCTGGCTGAATGCTGGCACTGTTATTTTCAAAAGCATCAGGAAAATTTCTGTTCAGATCTTCTCCATTCCTGTTGTACCTTAGAGAGAGAAGACATTCCCATTACTGTTTTGCCTGTGGATACTTCCACATCACTCAGTATTTCAGATCTGTGGTGTGCTAGTATCTTTGAGGAACAGACAAGATGACCATTTTTTATTTCTCAAGCATTGTGGTGATGGACTTCAGTTTGCTTTCTGGCAGCACTGGAATTTTCACAGGCCACGATAAAACAATTGTAAGTGGAAACAGAGAATATTTAATATGCACATAGAATGTACCTCTACTCATAAGTGAATTAGAAAAACCAGAGGTGGATCAGAAGGACTTTGTCCTCCTCCTGTATCTGTTTTTCCTGCTTGTATAGAAGACCAAGGTAACTACTGCATGGCTGTATCCCTTGGGCTGTTGTCATTCTCAACAGAGAGAAAAAATTTGATTAAAACACAGGATGCATTTTCTTCTGCCTGAGCCTGAACACCCAGCTCTGTTCAAACGCTCTTGCTTTTTCACTCAGGTCAGTACAGGAATAAAGAGGGCATTCACCCTTGACTGTGTTAATTTTTGAACTCAGTCTATTAAACTCTGTCTTTTTGACAGTGAAGGAATAAAAAATACACCCCTCCATACAAGTCCCATCTATTTGCTGAGGAATACATTTTTCTCAATAAAAAGGATGGCCTAAACTAGTCACATAAAGAACTAAACAAACTAAACTTTCTTTTCACTTGCTTCTGATATTGCCAAGGCCAGTGATCCAAGAGAAGTTCTAGCTCATGGGTTTGTTTTTCTGCACATTCCAAATTTGTCCTTTGGGCATTTCTTCCCATTCTCTCACTGTCACTTTCCCTCTTCTAGCTTGTTAAGCTTTTCATCCCCTTTTTGGTCTCTGCAATAGTCACAATAAAGAATTCAGAAGTAGCACAGGATGCAATTTCAGGTTATATTTTCTTCTATGTAGGTTTTTTTTCCTACCATCACTATTAGCACGGAACCTATTATAGCCAGCTCTGCTTGTGTAACTCCTCCTTTTTATTAAATCCACATTCAACATTATATTTAAACACATTGTTAAAGTTCATTCAATGAGCTTAGACACACCTTTTCTCATTAAGAAGGGTTACAAAATTCTGCAATTGAAATAGATCCTTGTGGGTGGAATTTTCCTTCTTTTCTTGTGGCACTCTAAAGCTGCTACAAAATAGGGAATTGTGCTTGTATTCACAATCTGGGTCTCCTGCCTAAAAGGTGAGGTCATTATGCCATTCTGACCGATTTTTTCTGGCCACACCACATATAAACACCAGTCTGACTCAGTCTCCCAGAAACTCCATGCCATAACAACGTGTCTTCAGAAGACCACAGGCAAAAATTAGCCCTAGCACATCCTGTAGCCTCTGCTCTCCACCAAGTATGATTCAATCTTCTGGCTAGCTGCGATTATTACTCCCCACCCATTTATTTTACCTCTCCCACCCTCCTAAACCACTCTTACCTTCCTCGTGTGTAATAACAATCAGGCACTTTTGTAGATTCAAATCCATCAGGATTCATGGTTGGCATGATATGAATCCGGGTATTATTGAGTAACCGGGTAATAACTGGATCACGTCCATAGCTGGTCACCAGGAAATCTATCAAATGGAGCAGGATTTCTCTCCCAACAGTCTGTGTAAAGAAGCACAGATTTTTACTTTAAGTCTGATATGGAAGAAGAAGAAAATAAATAAAGATCCAACACCTTCAACTTCCAGGTTTTTCTTATGGACTACACAGACATACGAAGCATATGAGAGCACTCTGATCAACATGACTTTGTTTTATGCTCTCCCCTAAATATATTTAAAGCAATTGAATAGATTAAAGGAATCACTGGAGGGTTTTCACAAGGGTTTTAAACCCAGATCAACCAGACCTTTTTGTATGATGGGGAAACTGACTGTGTCAGATGCACTGCTTAAATCTTGCATGGATAAAGAACAGCTATAACAAAAACTAGAGCTGCCTGATAAACATCATGTGGGCTTGGGAACACCCCACTGTATTTTCTCAGTCCCACTGCAGGGTCCCAGCTCTGTGCTGGTGCCAGAGTGACCCTGCACATGAGCACCAGTGCTGTGCAGCACCACTTGGCAGTGGTGCTTCAGCAGAAAGGGAGGACAATTCTGCCACATTTTTCCAGGATGCCACAGGAAATTGCAGAGCAGGATTTTTTCTTGTTGATCCTCTTTTATGGGAAGTCAATACAAGATCAAAGAGACCACATAGATACTTCTGCTACATTGCTTTATTTTAATGGCATGAACATGTGCATTGGGGAAACCAAATACATCCTTAGAAAAAGACATGGAAAGACATTTGGGTATAGATTTTAGATCAAGAAGAGGCAGTGGTAGAGAAAAAGTTGAACACGTCTTTTTTTCATATAAGTTTGTGTAAGTCATGCATGAAAGCTGACATCTCCCTTTAGTCTATCAGTTTTTAGTATAGTGTCAAGTACCAGATCCAGAGTTAAGGACAATCCTATATTCTACCCCAGAAACCACTGCTAGTGTTCAGTGGACCATATTTTCCAGGGGCACTTTCCACAGCACTGTGATCCTGCCTCAAGGGTGCTTTAGGCTTCCTAAGCCTTGTCTGGAAAGGGAACAAACCAAGACTTGCAAGCAGATGAATTCTAGAGAGAACTTATCTCTACTTTATCTCCAAGAACAAAGCCTGGTATATCACAACATGATCTAAATCAGCACTCGAGTATGTGAAAAGAGACTGCTCTGCAGGTCTGATAAGTATACTCTGTGAAATTTAAGAAGGGCTGCAACAGAACCTGTCTTGTACAGGCATCTCTTGAAAAGGGTGATAGACATCTTGGGAATCATATAAGGGTGGAGAGGAGAGGAGAGAGGAGAGAGGAGAGAGGAGAGAGGAGAGGAGAGGAGAGGAGAGGAGAGGAATCAGCCAAATCATAGCCCTGGGCATGAGAGATGAAGTTACCAGACTCAGAATCAGCAAGAATAGCTCTACCACAGAGACAGCTAAACTACAGACAAGAATGGACTGCTGTTTGGGAAATTGGGAAAGCTCTCTTCTCCTACTGCACTTCTCTTCAGTGCCTGACCAAAAGAAATTCCAAGGAGAAAAGGCAGAGAAGCAGGAGCAGAAAGGGGAAAAAAGAAAAGTAACAAAAGAGTGTGGTAGAAAAGAGCCATGTTAACAAAGAATGAAAGATAATCAGATTCTCACAGATTACATTCTTTGCACATAAAAGTTAATCCCAGGCTTACTTACGGGTACAGTATTTTACAGGATTCCTGTACTCAGGACATTAGGTGATTCAGATTATCCTAAGAGTGTTGATGCTTGGGTGACTGCACAGTGTGGGAAGAATATACTTATTACCACTGTTTTGGTGTGATAACAGAGGGGTAGTTTTGTTTTGGCCCAGAACACCCTGCATTGCCTGGGAAAAAACATCTGCAAGTATCTGAGGGAAAGGTTTTTTTTCTGGGAAAGTCCAAGTTCAAGGTCAAGTTTTGACCAAGCCCTTGGAAAGCATCTGCTGTTCAGTCAAGCTTTATCCTGTTACTATAGAGGTCAGGTGTGTCTGTGGATAAGAGTTATGAGTCACTTAGTTTTATTTTAGAG
The DNA here is from genome assembly GCA_013397375.1 of Toxostoma redivivum. Taxonomy (NCBI): domain Eukaryota; kingdom Metazoa; phylum Chordata; class Aves; order Passeriformes; family Mimidae; genus Toxostoma; species Toxostoma redivivum. The sequence goes on along the minus strand of VXBI01006296.1, from coordinate 1,276,486 downwards.
CTTCAAATAAAAGATCTAGACACACTGAAGGTAGGTTGCTGACAGTAAAGTCAAGGACAGACACTTTTACCTGCCTCAGGTTTAATATGAAGATAGAGAGAAGAGCAGGGGACAGCATGTATGTGTTTGGGGCCTTTGAAAGGACATAAACATTTAGTTTTGATTGCAGTATCCCAAGGGAAATGCCAAAATGAATTGTGCTATTGTATTTCACACCAAGGGTAACTGAAAAGCAAAGGAAATCCCTTTCTCCCTGCTCTAGGGATACAATTAGACATTAAGTTTCTTTGTGCACTTTCAGATGTCAGCTTCCTCCTGTGCCCCAAAGGCAGAAAGTCAGCAGGAAAAGCTTTCAGCGATCCTCAGGGGAAGCCTTGAATGAAGAAGCGTGGATGTGCCAGGACATGGATCAACGCTGTAGAAAAGGGTGCAACTGCTGCTTCTAACACAAATCCTTTAAAGTTCCTGCCTGCCTGCTGGCAGGGCCGTGTCAGCACAGGGATTGCTCAAGAACCCCGAGCAGCAGCCAGTTAGGAGATTCAGGTTAGCTCCAATGGCACCTGCACTGTAACACTTCAATGCATCAGCCCTGGGTTTAGAACAGTGCTGTTACCACATGAGAGACACCTAATAATACCGGGGACTATGGGTGGATGGACTCTGCCCGTTTTTGTTATTAAAATTCTTTCCTTAAACATGGCCTGGTTTTAAAGCTGCACGATGTTGAAAGCAAGATCCAAACCATCAGGTAGGACCTGTTCCAGGGTAACACGGGGCTGCCCATCTCCTTGCTCCAGCCCCACCTAAGCAAGACAGCATGAGCAGAGAAACCAGCAGGCCATCCTGATTTCCCACTGAGATGCCACACTTGGAAGATGTTATTTTTAACACTTGTACACACTGCTAGGACACACACCCCACTGGGGTTGTCCTTGGCTAAAACACAGCAGTGTTGAAGTGGCTGTTTATGCAAATAGCTTGGCACATATCCCTGTATTTCTGCAGCAGCAATGGCTACGGGCATGTGAGAAATAGCACATGTATGACAGGGAAGTGCAGTCCTCTGGTTTGGCACTGAAGGAAACAGCAACATAAAGCCTGCTTTTGAACTAGTAACTGGTGTAAGTTGTTACCACCTGGACAGACTCCACTGGCTTCAGGATTGACCTGGCTGAGAGGTGGAGAGCTTTTTCTTCTCCCACTCAAAAGAGTGTGAACAAAGATAAGGAAAAAAGTAACTGCAGCAAGGCAGTGTTAAAATGTGCTGAAACAGACCTCAGCAACATTCAGCTTTTTACAAAGTCTGTTGTTAGCACTGAGATTTGATTGTTTTGAATTTTGAAATCCCTGGTGCTTCTGAGCCTTTTCACATTATATCAGCTAATACTGAAGCTAGGTGGAAAATAGTTCACTGTGCAATATTTTTTAATAATAGGGATTTTTTTCCTAGAGCAAATACTGTTTCCCTGCATATTACTTCAGTAATATATCACACAGGACTGAGGACACAGGAATATGGGCTTACAATTCCTTATAGCAAGTTGTGTAGTATATGCATCATTCTTTTTGTGCAACTGGCTGATAAAAAACCAGCCTTTTTTCCACAGTGGTATTTTGATAGTGTAAATGCAGCTTCCAATAATAATTTAGGAATAAGAGTAAGAAATTCTACATAAGACTCACTAGGTTATTGTTTGGTGTTTTTTAAAGACCCCATTATATTGATCACAAAAAAATCTACTCCAGTCCTTATTGACCTAAGCCCTAATATTTCAGGAAACCCTACTGTGAATGACTGTGATGACATGGAAAATTGGGTAGAGTTGCTTTAACTTATTTCACAAGATAAGGCAGCAGATAAACACATCCTTTCACACAGGATAGATCAGACCTATCAGTAACAGGCTGTTTCCCATAATGAAAGAGGAAAAATAGTACTATTTTAAATAATATTTTATACTACTATATTATTATTTTTATTAGTGTTTTATTTATACTATTATAAATGAATTATTGTTTCTTAAAATAAGCTATTGTATTATTTAATATTATTTGCATTGTTACCTTATATACTGAGAAAATAAAGCAATCAGAAGTGGATACTTTAGGAGAAAAGGACTGATATCAGCACTGCCATCCTGAGAAAGAGTTTGTCTTGTTATGGTCCAGTTTCCTTCTACAGATGCAGAAAGCTAAAGCCATATACTCAATACATTAAAGGGGGAAAGCAGAAACACATAGGAAGTTTACAGTTTGTTCAGATATGCTTTTTCTTAAATGGTTTCCCTGCAGTGATATACACAGTTTAGATTTGTCCAGTTGTATAGAATGGATTTCAGTCACTGGCACAGAGGGTCCAAAGGTGATAGTTCTGCTCCATTTATGACCTAGGAGTATTTAAGGTTTTGGTTGAGGTCAATGTTAAGCAGGAGGAGCTCTTCCCCAGTGAGAAATGTGTGTAGAAAGGGAAGATTTTTCAAGTAAGAGTACAAGGCTGGGACAAGAGAGGCTGCTGTCTAATTCAGAATGGGAGTTGTCCCAGGAAATCAGGCAACCTCTCCCTCATCTTCCCCCTACAGACTTTATTAACATTTCACAGGCTTATGCATTTTGTGCAATTACTGCCATCTTGATTAAAGTTAGCTTAAACCCATTTTAATTTTGCTCAGGTTAAACAAAAAGTACTTCTAAAAATGGTGTCCAGCTTTATTCAGCCAACATAAAGAGTGGGAGAAGTCTTTTGTTGCTTCTCAGTGGATCTGGGGCAAAAGTTCACTCTATCTGGCAACAGTGAACACAAATGAAAGTCTTTTAAATCTTGGCTGGTTATGTCTTAGAGCATCAAGAAAAATTAACTTGCTTAAAAAAATAAATCTCTTCAGTTCTGAAAAAAAAATACTCCTCTCCTGATACTGCATACTTACATTACTTTATTAGAACTTCCTTATTGGGCAGCTTTCCAAATAACCTAGATTTTCTTCCAGCAGCATGTGTGACCAGCCCACACACATGCAATTCAGGTTCCACCCCAACTTTTATGTTTCTGGAGCAGTGGGCCAGCTGAGCCAAAGTTCAGTGTCATATGTGTGATCATAATAGGTAGGAAGGTCAGCATCACCAAACAATGCTTGAGAACAGAACTTCTCATTTTGTATCTTTTGTTGAAAGCATCACTGAAGCATAAAAGACCTGACTGGATCAATGAAGCCATAATCCTGCAGTTTCAATTTACGAAAGACTCTGGCACACAAGTTGAAGCTTGTTGTATGATTTGTGCAAAACTTATCTGCTTAATATATTGTAATTGACTCTCCCTCCAGTGACTAGTCCAGCAGAATCTTAGATTATGGGGAAAAAAATATTCAAGTTCTCCAACACTCCTCTATATGAGGAATTAATTTCCTGCCATCTGAAATACATTTATGATTTATGGAAAAAAAACAATTTATGAACAACACCAACTGTGTGTTACCTGTATGTACCAAAAAAACCCATACAGCAAAAGTCATCCTGAGGGCCTGAAAAGGAAGAATAGCTCTATTTCTGGAGTGTTCCCTAGGTGTGAGCTTGGTCTGACAAACAACTGGAATGTAGGACGCCTTAGCTAGGCAGCTCAAGGATCAACTCTGCTCAGACTGTCTGGCACTGTGTCTGACTTTAAAAGAAAACCTTGCCTCATTTCCTCATGAAGTTAATAAAAAACAGATCCTAGGCAGTGATCCGAGTTGCCAGTGCCCATCAACTCCCAGCCCTGTGGACGTGCAATGTGTGTTTCTATGGTCAAAGCTCCTTTTGCATATCCAGCTGGGCAGTGATAATGACAGGGATGCTTCCTTGTGGACACTTCAGTATGTGTGGCCTTTTGCAGCCCAGCAATATTGGATTTGCAAGCCAGCCCATTCAGGATGAGATCATATCCTGCCCTCCACCTCCTCCCCATCAAAGCTGGGCGATTTGCAGTCCCAGGTTTGCAGTCCCCTTCAGCAGCCTGCAGTGTGGAGCCCGGGTTCCCAGATGCCGTGGTGACATGCACCAGGCTCCAGGAGCTGCAAGCCCTGTCTTGGGCACCCAGGAACAAATGTACCCATCTGACACCATGAATCAGCTCCCTCCCACATAGAGTTAAATTCCCAAGCAGTCAAACTCCCAACAGCACTTTGAGAAGGCCAGTGTGGAACAAGGTGAAACTAGTCTAACTTGGGGAAAATTCTTGGCTCATAATGTCACAAGTGCCTGTAGGCGTGCAAGTGCTCACACACAGTATTGTTAACAGCAATAACTCGTGACATGTTACCCTTTGCACAGGATACACTTTCCACTATATCTATCTTAGTTTTGGGAATTCACAGTCTAGCACATATATATCTTGCTACTTCTGTTAAATTATTTAACCTTCACATGAAACACTGCATAAAACATATTGCACAGTTTAAACTTATCCTGGAGATGACTCATATAATCAGGTAAAGCCAAAGAACAAAAGAAATAAAAAGCAAAAAGTACTATAGAGGACAGTGAAGCTTTGATTCTTTCTGATTCAGATTCAAGTACTGCACCAGGTAGGCTCATAATCATCATCTCTCCTTGATCATTAAGAAGCGGGCACTCTTCCCAGAGCAAGTTTATTGTTCTGGCATTGCTTTTTCTTTTGTACTCTGTTATGTCAGGTGTTCCTAGTTACACCTAGTTCAGGTGTAATCTAGCTGTTCCTATCCTAAGGTTCCCAAGATAAATTTTCTTCCTTCAATAAATAATTTGAAGCTTCACAGCAATTATTATTTAATCTTAGGATGTATTTGAAGAGTTCTATCAGTCATATTGCACGCCTAGGCAGTAACAATGTACAAGCAAACTGCTGCATCTGACTCATTGCTGGGAAACTTAAAGCCTCTGGGTTTACTCACTTGGAGAAGACAAAGCTCCCTACTTAAGAGAGGTCATGAGTGTAGGACTGCAGGACTTTTCAGCATGATGTAAGGTCTCCTAAGGCCCTTCCACCAAAACAAGTGAACTTTATTCTGAAAATTCCTCAATAAATGCACACATACTTTGTCTTCCTTGAGTTATGACATACCTCAATAATAAGAAGCACATGCCTGAGAGAAGCTCACTGTAAACCTCTGGTAAGTGTACTTGGTATAAACAACATTGCAAGAATTGAAACGTACCTCATCCCCATGCATATTAGCAACATACTTGAACTCTGGAATGCCAATCTTATGTTGGGTTGGAAACCTTCCCAGAACAAGAACCCACAGGTCTCTACCTTTAAGAGGGGAAGGGGAAAAGACATTTTTTAAAACAAGTGCAAAATCATACAAGCCTTAGAAGAATAAGAAAAGTTGGTCATTAAGACCATTGTACAAATTCTCATATTTCATTGGTGCCCACTCAGTCCTCTATATAACATATCAAAGTAGACTGTGGAGTTCTTTTATTCTATGAATATTTGCGATATTAGTTATAGGAATAAATATGCTTTGCCTTCTGCTCAAGTATGTAATAAAGCCTGCAATTTCTAAAGCATTTAACTGAGACTAGAAAAGGAGGCTTTTTTTTTTTTTAATAAACACTTTTCAAATTTAATTTAGCAAAGGAGACCACTTTTCTCCCCCCCAAAATTTAAGTCATAAGGCTTTTCTGAAATACATACAGAAGTTTTCATTATCACAAAGAAAGAACATCTGGTTTTGTACTAAAGACAACAAAAAAAAGTTAAACACATTCATGCATTACTGCTCAGAAAACAGGAGGTACCAGAAAGAGCAGTATCACAGACTTATTTCAAATATATCAGCAGGGAAAGAATTAATAGTTAGAGAAAGAGTATTAGGACCATTAAAGTTGCACAAGAAGCTGAACTTTAAGTAACAAAATAAGCATGCACACATTATGTAAGTCCACTTAAGCAGAGGGGGGAGAGGGGAGGGCATTTTTTGTTATTATTTTTAGTGATACTGTGGCATTTCAAACTCCATCTGCAAATATGTGCTTCCCACTAATGTGCTCAGTGAGGCAGAAAACTCAAGTTTCAGTAGATGGCAGCAATGAAACTGGAGCAGTTCCTTGACAGTAGCAGTGACAGGCTATAGATTGCTAATGTCCAGACCTCACATGTGTGCTGGCTGTCCCAGCTCCACACAGGGCTTGTTGGGACCCTCAACTGTCTGAGAGGAGCCCAGCCATCACTGCTACTTGCAGGAAAGATGCAGTACTATAAAAAGCCTTATTTTCTAAGTCTTTGTGGGTCATCAAATCTGCAGTAAACAAACTCTGGAGCATATCAACTTTCCATTCGTGAAGGCACGACCCCTGTAGTCACGCACATGGCACAGCATTTTTGTTTTCTTTTCTAGCTATGTGACTCTCAGCAGCTATACCACAAGGGTCATGACTTGGGGAATGGAAGAAAAACTTGAAGAGGACTGAAGCAACACTGCAAGATGCACTGAAACAGTTGTAAGAGGTAAAACTGAAGACAGTGGTTGCCAAACTAAATTATCAGTTAACAGAATCAGAATCCTAGGCTTAGGATCAAGAAGCAGAAAGACAGAGCTGAGAGCTGACAGATTCAACAGAGTGATCTCAGTATCCCCTGGTTTTACAGTTGCTCTTGAAGACATTGATGTTCCACCCCTGTAACCATGCTCACAGCACAAAGCTGTGAGATGATGCTACTGACTCATTAAAGGACAACGTGAGCAAGTTACTCATACTTTTAAAAATAATTTTGTGGCAACTGATTGGGTTACATGGCCTTGTTGTATGCAGAGCCACTGTTTCATAAAAAAAGAAAAAGCTTGATTTCTGTAAGCCTAGACAAATTGCAGAGTGGAGAACCCAGAGATACTAGCTTTTAATCACATTCTTCTTCAAAAAGGAAAGAAAGAGAACACACAAATCATCTCACCCTTCTCCCCTCCAAAACCTCCAGAGGTCCCTTCTAATCTCAACCATCCTGCATCTCTGTGAAAACAGATGACAAGTCTTGCTGCAGTAGCATATGTTTGGAACTGAAAACAATCCTAGTAGTGAAAAACCTGTTATTCACAGTCAAGTGTGGACAACAACCTCAACTTACTTTCCAACCCTGCAATATGTCATTCTCTCTCTAGTTGTATCCTAGGGCAACTTCCAATGAATTAGCAAGGAAGTCCTTACAGAATGCTCCTATGATTCTTCGTCCCTCTAAATCCTGCTTCCCAGCTCTCTTTCCCTCTACTGGAAGGCAAGTTCAAACATCCCTCCTTGGTGTCAGCTGCCATGTGGGCTTCTGCACCAAGAGAAACACATCTGCTTACAGCAACAACTGCAGCCTTTCCACCACAGCCCAAGCATGAAAGTGGCTACTGCAAGCCTACAACGTGCAGCTCACGATATATTACTGAAGCAAATAGTCCAAGTATAGCTAAAGTGCTCTAGATGTCTCCATCATTTAAGATTTTCTACAAATAATAGTGTATTTTGATTTTAAATTGTAAAATAATACTTCCAGTGTCTTGCATCAGTAGCATTTATTCCTGCTGCTCTCAATGTGAATTGCACTCATGGGAAGCATAAGGAAGAGCTAAGTATAGACTAACATTAAATACTGATGTAAATTGGTCTTTCCTGCATTAGTGTTCAGCATGTTTAGAGTTTGTGTGAGGGCCATCTACACAATAAACACTCCCATGAACTGAGATACCAATTATTTCCTGGCATTTCCAGCTTGTAAGATGTACTAACCCTTCCATTAACAATTAAAATACATTCCTGAGTCTGCTCAGCCTGCAGTACTGGATAGTGTATCGATGCAGGATGATGTAAGATGTCTTTCCATACGGCTGTAATTAACTGCATATAAAAAGATTCAGCATATGGATGGTTTCCTTTAATCAGCAAAGCCTAGATAACTCTGGTTTGGTACCTGAAGGGAACAGCTAAACTTCCTCTCATGCTTTGAAAAGCCATTTCTCACTGCCAAATTGCCAAACCAAAACTGACGTCAACTAATTAGTGAACTATATTTCAAGTGATGAAGGCAAACGTGTGGTTCTAAGTGTGTGTCTCAGGACAAGTAACAAGACTTGCATTGGAGCAGAGCCAGACCACACTAGTAGAATGAGAAGCCTTTTTAACTTTTTTAAAAGTTTTCTAGCACTGCCAATAGTTCACAACGTAGCGTCTGTATTCTAAACAGATGTACAAAACCCGGTAATTAAAATGAAGAATTGAAACTGATCTCCAGATCTAGTGGGAAAGAAACTAAATCAGTCTGTAGGTATTGGGAGTCTAGATTGTGCACCCTGCTTTTGTTCTGAATTTTAGTTCTTCTTTTCTTCACTTTGTTCTTTACAGCTTCATTTATGAAAAACTTGTCATTTCAAAGAAAGTTATGGCTAGGAAATAAAGTCAAATGACTGGAGAATGGCTCAGACTCACTGTCAGTACCAGTCAGGCTAGGGTACTGATTCAAGAGTTTGCAGGGAGGACAACTTTGACCAAGAAAAAGCAATATGACTACAGTCCTCCTGGGTTGGCCATGCATTACACACTGGCTTCATGGGTAGGAACTGCAGTAATGGTCATCTGTGTTAAGGCAGTCTCCACCTAGAAAGATGCAGGACAGAGAAGAGGGGAAGAGAGATTAGCTCTCATTAGAATGCAAGGTCCCAGAGCAATTGAATCATAGAACCAATCTCAGAATCATTGAACAGCCCAGGTTAGAAGGAACCTCAAGAGACCATCTGGTCCAAGCCTACATGGGAAAGGAAACCTAGATAAGATTATTTAGCACTTTGTTTGACTGCATCTTTAAAACCTCCAGTAAGGAGGACTCTACCTCATTTCTGGGAAAGTTGTTCCAGTGAAGGATTCTCACTGTAAAAAAATTTCTTATATTGAGATGGAACCTCTCACAGTGCAACTTGAACACATTGCCCCTTGTTTTTTTCCATGTAGCTTATTGGAAAGAGAAAAGATCCCTCCTCTTTGTAGCCACTCTTCAAATACTAGAATTCTGTGGTAAGATTCCCCCCCTAAGCATTCTCTTCTCCAGGCAGATGAGCCTCCCCAGGCAACACTGTCTTCCAGCAAAACACTACCACAGCTAATGAAGGACTCCAAGAGTAATTCCTTTTGCTAAACTATCACCAGCAGCACCCTTGCCCTCAGGTAGTTTGATTTGTCATCACCAACTGAAGCTGGAAAATCCAAAGCCATTTTGGAACTTTTCTTCTGCCAGGGGATTGCCCAACAACACTCATGGCTTGATTCAGATTCTAACAGAATTTGAAGTACCAGTACATTATTTGTATAACCAGAAATGGTTACTCAGAATGGCTGATGTTAGCAGTATTGCAGAAGTAGCCTTACAAGCATGAACAAATATGTGATTTTAATCTAACCAGACTGAGTAAAACATCCCCAAAATAAGCTACACACCTGAAGCTGAGATCAGACAAACATCTGTAAGAACAACTGTACATCACATTCTTTTGTGAGCATTTACACTACTTTCAGGTATACTATGATCCACTGAGACAGAACAGATTATCTAAAGACTTGGCCTGTAGAAGCATTGGCATCAGTAATGAACAAAGTTGATATGCCAAGAAGAGCTAGGATACTTTAAATATAAAAAAGTCTTCAAGGTATTTTAAAGAATAAAGAAATACAATCAATCACATACATCAACCAGCATATCTGGCAATATTCAGCATGGTGCTTATATAAGCAGAAAAAAAGCCAAAAGGCTGCAGGTCTATCACAGTCACTGAGTCACAATGTGGGGACCACTGCTAAACTTAATACTTCTGTCCTCTTCCCACGAATCCCTTATTACAGACATAAGGCACTCTCTCTCGGCAAAACATAAATAGAAGTATCATTTTCCCACTATTTAATCAGTTCCTATCCACTCCAAGAGATTATACCAGTCACTCTAAATTAGAGTCAGCACTATATAAGTAGAACTGATGGAATAAACAATGACTCTAAAAAACAATAGATACTGTTTATTTGTATCCAAAGCACTTGACAAAGGAAGTCAAAACAATTAATAGTTCACATGCTTGCTTATCTTCCTAAAAGTTTACAAATCTTTGGTTGATTGGGACATCCATAGCTGCTTTGGACACTTTCACAAGACTTGTATCTTATGAGAACAGCAACCCTTTCTTTCCTATGTACGTGAGTCATCACTGTACCATTTCCAGTTCTCATGATCAAGTTGAACACTCTTTATACACAAAAAATTCCCAATGCAGAGCAGTCTCTACAATACTACCTTACAGATTATTTGAACAAAAATCAAGAAATAAAAATAAATTTGTAAAAGCCAAAGAAAAACAACCCTGAGGGAATACTGGTTTTAAATTATGATATACTAACTTTATTCAGTATCACTCACTAAGAAGATGAGAACACCAAAGACACATAGAAATAGCCTGAGCAAACTTTTTCTACTATTTACACTGACTGGTTTCATACTTACACCCAGAAACCAAATAGACTATTTTTTCTTTTCACCAACTCTTATTTCTATTAACAAAAGATTTTTAAACCTAGTTCTAAGAAGGTGTATTTTATTTTCTGAGAAAGCTGTGGAACTGGTATGCATCTAGTAATTATCAGAAAAGCTATTGTATACATGAAAGTAATAAATATTACCCATTCACAGCAGTACCACTGGATCATCACGAATAAAGTGGTTGCTTGTAACACAAGCTGGCCATAAGGGAGAGAGGTGGTTTGTTTTAAAGTGCAATTTTTGCAGATTCAACAGTTTTGTTTAGCCTACACGTTTACAATCAGAGGCAGAAGATATCAGAACTATTTCTGCCACTTGAAAGTAACAGAGGGAGTGCACTAGAGGCTCTGGTTCATATGTGGCTGAGAAGTTACTGGTGCACTTTGAGGATTTCAGTTCGCTGGAGTACCTCTCCAAGAGGCTTGCTACACCTATCCTGTAAAAACCCTTGTCAGACACCAGACATTATGTTTGCCTCAAGAATAGGAAGCTCAAAACCATACACATCTCAACACTGACAAGCAGACTCCTACAAATCCAGATACAGATACCCACCCCTATATTTTTTTAACCCAATAGAGGGGAAAAAATGGAGGCTAGATTAACTTTTTAAAAATAATCCAGTCTCTGTCATGATCATCTGTTTCTGATTTAGTTAACAAGCTACATTAGCCTGACCAGTTGTTTCCAGACTCTCTCCTAAAACAGGTAACAAAATGTCTCTGTAGAAACATTAGCGACTGGTTCTCAGGAAAGATAACAAAGGCACAAGGCAACAACTAATAATCAGGCTGTGTTACTACCTACAAGTAGAATAATTTGGCCTTTAGTCTCTTATACAAACATGTTCTGGAGGCCTTTGTTTATTCTTGGGATTTTGAGATCAGCCCAATGCAATTGTGTATTAAAGTAAGTTTTGTACTTTAGGCACACAACAATTGGGTAATAAGCTTCATCAGAATCATCCTGGCTGCATATTGCTTGAAGTACATCTATTGCAGGGAAGGCATCTGTGCCTACCTCATTCCTGTAATTTTCTCTAGATGTTCTTTGAAAAATGGAATTATGGATCAGACTGAACTTTTGAACTGACTATAGGACTACATTTCCTATTGAGAACAGAATTCTCTTTTATTTTAGATTTAGGGTAAGTGTTACTTTTTTAGATACGCTCAAACTCTATTTAAATGCCCCAGGTAACTGCAATACTGTAGATGTAGAACACACTGGCTAGGGACAAACAGGAAATATAACTCAACTGTCCTAATCTACTGTGAGCTCAGCATGTTATGTAGCAGCTACAGTAATTTAATTAACTAACTCCAACTGCCATGGTCTGACCTTTCCCATAACAGCAAGTAAGTCCTAGATATCAAACTGCAGAATCATCTGCTTAGAAAGATCCTCTGACCTCCTTCTTACATTTGAGCCACTGCATAACTTAGAGTGAACAGTTTTACAAGAAGGGTATTCTCTCAGCTGTCAGGGGAAGAGATCTACAGCCAGTCCTATGCATTATCTTTATCTATGTCCACTTCATAAAACTGATCTTCTAATTAATTAAAAGTTCCAAAAGCAGAACTTTCAGAAAGTTTAGAAATCACATGCACATTCATATTTCATTCAAAGAAAAATCCCAGCTCTAAAAACAATCTCTCTTCTACACAGAAACATGTACAGAACAACTGTCTGAGGAACAAATGCTTCGTTGCAAGAAGTCTCGCAACAATTAATTAACGTATTATAAGTAGGTCTCCATGTACTTATGTGAACACAATACACCATAGCTACACACAGCAAACCTTTAATTAGGTAGCCCTGAAAATAAGCAAGACTGGTTCCTTCAAGGATCTACAGCCAGAGGTCCTAGGCAGAAAGGCTGGGCAGAAGGGACGCAGGGCACACTGCTCTTCTTTTGTGGGAAGTGAATGAAAAGCTACTAGAAACACTTTTCCACTAAAAGTCTCAATGTCTGAAGTGGGATAGGAGGGAGGCATTACTAAGTTCTCCTCAAGCTAAAAGGAGAATGCAGACAAATTGACCATCTGGGTAAAACTGAGACACATGATAAGAGTTTTATTTCTTTAAGTAAGTTTGTGATTAGGATCACGTTTCATTTACAGGGCTAAAAATATATGCATAATGCTCCAAAATGCAGAATTCTACAAGGAGTGAGGGAGAAAAAAACCCAACCATTTATGTCCATTGTGCACCATTGCTAGTATCCTGAGCTCTGTATTTTAGTTAGCTTTAAAGCAAACAAAACCTCCAAACATAAAAATCTCTTACATATTTACTTCCTCAACACCAGGAAAGGATATGGATACTGCATCCATCAGCTGCAATTGGTGATTCTATGTTACACGAGCTCCAGAGCATTGCTAACTTCATTGGTGTGAATTACAATGTCCAGTAGTCAATTCTGCCTATTTCTAAACAAACACAGAAAGCTGCAAAGTCTTGCTGATGGAAAACAGGATGGCTCCAGCCTTAAGACCTCTATTGCTGTGAAAAAAAGGCTGACAAATATATGCTGCAACCAGACAACTACAAAGCAAAAGATACAAAGGAAGCAGGAGAACAGAGATTTTTCCCACAAGGCTGATTCTAAATAAATGCTACTCACATTAACAGTGTACTATTTCTAAACAGAGCAGATTGTTCCATTTTGAAATTACAACATTAAAATTTCCGTACTAGATAACAGTTTATATATGAGAAATGTTTGATCTACATTGCTAGGATAGGTTCCCCACACACTTTTTGATTTATTTATTTAGGCTGGGACAGGAATCTCTAATACAGCATGTTCCACAGGAAAAAAAAACAAATAAACTTTCCCACAAAATTTTCAGCAAGAAGTGAATTTAAGTAGGAGAAATCATAGAAGGGAGGACAAAAGTGATTGATCATTTCACAGCAAGCATAAAGAAGACCGAAGCAAATTATTTTACTTTTACTGCAATAGAATAGGAATGTGTTCAGTCAGTGACTGCATCTCCAAGAGTTAATGTCTAAGCTTATCAATCTTTTAAACATCTGACACTGACCAAATGACATGCTTTTTATAAATGATTCATGCAGAAAGCATAGTTATACTGACAGGAAAGCAAAGTTAAGTCTTGTTATCATCAGATAAAATCTTAGTACTTGGCTATTGGAGGACTGATTGCACAGAAACTACTTGTGTTGCATCACAGGAGTAAAATGCTAGAGGATGCAGACAGATAATATATTAATTTAAATTTAAAGAATTTTTAGCTTCAGTTAGGGCAAATAGACTTAGAATATAGTAATGGTGACTTCTATTTAAACACATGATTTAGAGCAAAGCTCAGTTGGGAGCTGAAGACTTAAAAATACAAGCTAATACTTCTTGTTTTTAAAGTCATGGTTTAGCTTTCACTAGACAAAACATGAAGGAGCCAGTATTCCTCCTCTGTTTCATTTCCCCTTCCCATCACAGTGACTTGCATAGTGTACTGCAAATAGAGTTTACAAGGCTATTAATATCAAGCCCATCTGTGAACCCAAACACCTTTTCAATAATAAAATGAACATGTAAACCTTCTTACAATCTTGTTAACATACATTTATATGCCACACATACTGTCAAAGACAAGAAGACAGTTATGAGGAAAGACAAAAAAGAGCAAGTGAACACATAACAGGAAAAAAATTTCAGAAGTGGGCAACCATGGATAAGAATTTAACTATCACAGTAAATTTTAGAATGCCCATTTTTTACATGGAACTCTGGACTGAAGCCAAGCAACTTTAGTAGGGGCCCTCAGGGTGGAAAATGTCTCATTCATTCTTATTTCTAAAAACAAACTTTGAAAAACCTCAAGCTTATATTATCTATACACACTATTCTTGCATGGCGAGCCTGTAAGGAAGTTTGTGGAGTAGGGATAAGGAGAAGGGAAGGGAAGAAGAGACATTATCAGGGATTGGAGACAGGAGGAAAGTCATCTGCAGCAGTCAAATGGAACAAACCTAAGGTTACAATCTTCTACACAAATATACCTCACATAATGTAACCACAGAAAAAATAGCTGCAATATAGTCTTAAAGACAACACATTTGCTATGGATTTTTGTCTAGATAATTTGTTTATTTTAAGACAAAAAGAATTCTCTCTATTATCTTTCATTTTCCTTCCTTCTTTTAAAAACACTGGTACTAGCATTTAACAATGGGTAACACCAAGAAAATTACCTCGAAGTACAGTGGGCTGTATATAACCTTCTCATTCTACTTTTGTGCAGTGCCAGAACCTCAGAGCCAACCCGATAATAATTCCAGGAGAATACAAACATTTTATGGATAACGTTTTCAGCTTTGTTTTCTCCAGCAGTAAAATTTGTTTTCTAGTACTTTAAACAAAATAAAAACATACAGAATATAAAAGTCTGTAATGTAAATTCAATAAAATTTCTAATGCACTTTACTACTGATGGTAGTAACTCAGGCTCCTTCCACACTGTGTCACAATAAATAACTTAATATGAGTTCTTATTTTTCCCCAGCTACATATACAGACTATTAATGTGTAGATGAGACAAATACAATTCCTGGCCTTTTGTTATTAAAATTTTCACTGAAGTGCAGTGAACCTTTAATCAGTACTCCCCTGGTCAAAATAAGTGCCTAAAGGTATCCATCACACTGTATTTAAGTTGACCTCTGGCACACCTTGGGCACACATTCCACTGATGTTGGTGAGGAATGACAGATTAACTGCCTAGGTTAATTGCCTAGGTTTTCTATTGCTTGTATTACCAGGCACATTCTACATTCAATATACCTGAGTCCTAATCCCTAGCATGCCCTTTTGCTGAAGTCACAGCTGCTTATCAGATGGAAACCAGGGCATGCTCATTCCCTCCTGTTTTCCAAGGAGGAAAACACACGGATGCAGGCAGGAAGGAAGGAGACATAATGTGCTCCAACATCCACCTAGTCACTGAGAAACCTGGCCTGCTGGGAGCCCTGCTGAGCACACCTTCCCTAGAGTCCACAGCACAATCCATGCACGGAGCCACGGGTGGGTCCTGCACGAACTATAAACCCCACCGCAAACATACACACACCCCCTGCACATTTCAGCCTCTCTGGTTTACAGAGCAGGGATAGTAAAATGCTAGTAAGCAAGACTCACTACTTCAAAACAAAACAAAAAAATTTCCCCCAGGTAGCAAAGTGTTTAAGATTAATGGATAGAATGTGTCTGTCCAAGGGCAACAGAGACAGCAATTGGATATTGGTGTTCAGTAAGCATCAGAATTGGATGACTAAGCCAAGTAGTTCTCAACCAAAGAAGCTTTCAGGACAGCTCTTTTGCTATTTCCGAGACTTTCCAATGGAACCAGAACAAAGTCTGGTCAGTTTGTTTTACTTTTTGTCTCTCCAGTGATAAAATCTGCCAAAGGGATATTATATATATATATATATATGTGTGNACATACATTGACTATTTTGTCTTTGGTAATGCACTCTAAGATTTGGTAATGCACTCTTGCTGAAGAGTCAGTCTGTTTTTCACTGGGGTGGCAGTAGGCAGGATGGGTTAATATGATTACACCCGGTCCCATTCTCCCATCCCAGACTGATGCAGCTCTGCAGATTCCTCTATTATTATAGAGTGCACACACTGAGGTTGGATATTGGACATACTAGAAAACTGAGTCCCTGACAAAAAGCTTTTATAACTTCATTCAACAACAGACCTGGAACAATATAAAAGAACTAAGATATTTTCTGGGCCATCACACATCTCTGTCAACTTGCTGCTAAGACTGTTTCTCACAGACAAATCTCACAGGTTTCTCACAGACAAATCACCTACAAATCTTGAGGGATGTGAGGATACCTACTAAATTAGACCAAAAGGTAACATTCAGTTTTGTCAGTCAATGAGCTACATCTTTTAAGCTCCTTTCTCCCCTCATTTAAGGATAATAGCTTAGCAGATGAGATACATAATTAAATATCATAGCTTTCATATCAGATCTGGAGACTGAACAGGCCATTGCCAGTCTAGAACACATTGTGCCCAGTAATTTGCCAGAGGTGCTCCTAGTAATCTGGCAGAGGGGAATTTCTATATGGTGATGTAAACCACCACAAAACAAATTGAGCGTTTTTTCATGTTTTCCACCAATGATCTTGGTACAGATTCTGCTGTATACATCACTATTACAGTCTACATGCATCAAATAAACACACTATGTAAATCTCACCTCAAATTTAGCCATGACAAATCACACTTGACTGTTTGGGTTTCATGCAGAAATTACTGACTTAGTGAGATGGAGCAAAGCACCCTATTTCTTTAGCAAGGCTTTCAACAGAACCACAGATCCAGGAACTGCATGGGACCTCTGGAGGTCACCTGGTCCAACTCTTCTCCTTAAGCAGGGCCACCTACAGCCAGCTGCCCAGGACTGTGTTCAGACAGCTTTTGAATATCTCCAAGGATGCTTCCTGAGCAGCCTGTTCCAGTGTCTAGTCAATCTAATGGTGTCTTTGTAAACAAGCTGGGAACATGTGGATTAGAGGAAGAGTCTACAGTAAGGTCAGAAGCTGACTGGACTGAATAGCTGGTGGTTCAAGAGGCAGCAAATTATTAGCAGCATTCCTCAAGGGTCAGTACTGAGGCTGATGATGTTTAATACCTCCACCAGGGCCAGGGCTGTCATTCAGAGGGCCCCTGATAAGCTGAAGGAATTTCTTGACAGCAAACTCACGGAGTTTGACCAAGATAAATGAAAAATCCTACAGCTGGAACAAAAGCTGGATTATCAGATCAATAAACTAAACCTATGCAGGTACAGACTACAGACTGGCTGGGTTGCAGCTGTGCAGCCCAAAGGCTGCAAGGTGGCTCAGGTACCCAGACACTAGAACCTCCACCCTTGCAGATATTCAGAAGTAGAGCAGAGAGGGCCCTGAGCATCCTCATTAACTTTCAAGAGAGCCTGACTTTGAACAGGAACTCAAACTAGATAGCCTTCAGACCTAAATTACTTTATGATCTGCCTGAAGCAGGTGAGGCTTGCAACATGAAGAGTGTTTAGATGCTTCTTTTAAAGAACTACAGACAATCACTTTCTGAAGTGGTAATACACAGGTCCCTATCACCCTCCACAACTTCTAAGAGCTGGATTTTTACATCCTTTCAGAGCCCTGAATATACTCACGCCTACCAAAAGTCAAGTCTTTATTTCACATTCTTCATAATACAAGTCTAGATGGCAGTATAAAATACTAGATTATTAGACAAAATTGGAGTAAAACATAGATTAATAAATAACATGGGAACAATCGTCTTACATGATAATAGTAAAATAATGTCTGTTGGCTTTATAGGTGTTACTTTGATCCATGGGATACTGTATTCATCATCAAGAATGTTCATATCTGGAGTATCAACTTACTACATCACATTGATCTCAATTTTATAGTACTTAAATTAATCTCTGTTTCTCATCATCAAGAAGTACATTTTGCTATCATGGTTTAGCTAATTGGCAGGAGGACTACACTAGTAAACCCATACAAGTTTGTGCATGCACAGACAGTCTTGCTTGTGTCAGCTTAACTGAGAATAGAGGAACAGAACTTCAACCCATGGACCAAAATTGAAACTTTATTTTCACCAAAATTCTGTAACCACTGTTGTCATAAAAATTTCTTTCAGTATGATTAAATCCCCCCTCCAAATTAGACCCTAATTCAGTACCATCCCCTACCATATTCCAGGTGACTCTGCAAGCTCATTTCTCAACAAAGGTAGAAATTTCCTAACGTTTAGAAAAAACTGAAAGAATAGAGGAGCACTTAACATTTTTCACTGCCATCCTGCTTTACATGGCACTGAGAATAATAACAAGGAGAGCCCACACAGTTCTCTTCTCCAAGTTTGGCAAAGCAGAAGGCAATATATCAAAATCTGAATGATGTTTCAGTGCATTGCTCAATCAAGAGATGATGCTTTTCCAGTTTTTATGCTGATGGAACTCAGACAAGTTGAACACCTCATGTTATCAGCTTTCAGGAATCTAGATATGTAAAAGCCAAAGTTTCAATCTCTCAAGTTGGATGAAAGGTTTTTGCCTACCTGCAGAAAGATAAGCCAGCTGAGTTCCTTGCAGAAAAGTCATAATCTAGTCCTATCATAAGAATGTTAGCCAAGTTCTCTAAAGGTATGAAAATGAGGATGTGGATAATTGCTAGTTTGTACTGGAGGGAACTGTACTTACAGGAACTAACCTCTTGCATGGATGAATAACATAACCCAATCTAATTCTGCCTTTGATGAAACCAAAAACAACACAGTTCAAATAATTTTACAATTCCTTGTCTACTTTGAGATACATGGTAAAACAAGGGAGAAGGCATGAAAATATCTTTGTGATCATCTACCAAGAAGAATACAGATTTTTAGTTTTCTAAACACAAGTATGGATTTGATAATAGATGCTACAAATGGCTCCTTCCAGTGGTAAAAAATGGGATTAGAGGAACAGATGATGTTTCCAAAGAATGGATTTTCTATCTAGTTTTATAGGTCTTCTCAGAGTGATTTAGTTTCTTGAACTGAAATTTAATAAAGCAGTTTGGTTGTTTTTTGTTGGGGATTTTTTTGCTTAAAATTAAACAGATATACATTAAAGTCCACATGCTAATAAACACTAATCTTTTAAAAATGTAGCCACTTCCCCTCCCCCAAATTTATGGCAAGAAAGTACCAATCATAGGGAGATAAAATATCAATATAAGGTCAGAAAGGTGATTATTGATTTCAGTACATTTTCCTGTAAAGTTTGAGACTGAAATCCTGTTCTTCATCTACAGCACAGGACTTTGCATCAGAAGGTATTTTTAACATAACAACAAGCTAGAAAACATGCGTCTTTAATTATAGTCCCAGCCAGAAAGGACACTTGGCAAAGGGGTCCCACATATTCTATGCTCCATAAAGACTGCCCTCTTTCTGAAATTGCCACTCAGCTCGTTTCCAATTCTCAGAAACGTAAGCGTTGGGAGAACTTTTACCCTGATGACACATATGATGCTTCAGCCAGAATGTGTTATTCACGCTTAAGCAAGAGGAAGACGAAACTTCACGGAGGTTTGTTAGAGCAGCCCCGCAGCCAGCAAGCACCCACGAAGCGCCACCTTTACCCACAGCTGCCCCGATTTAATTAGAACAAAAAGCCTCTTTCCCCTCGTCCCGCCGCCCTTACCTTCCACCGATCGCCCGATGCTGTGCAAGTGGGTGAGGGAGGGGTACGAGGCATGAACCCCCCTCAGGTACTCCTCCAGCTCCTCGGTGTGGTGGTACTTAAAGTCCAGCGCGGCCGCCGCAGAAGCCAGGCAGAGGATGAGGATGCTCACCACGTCCTGGAAAGAAACAGATGAAGCTCCCTCCGCGGGCTTGTCGCCGTGCGCCGTGCCCCATCGGCGGGGCAGCGGCCAGCCCGCGGAGAGCTCTCTGTCTGTCTGTCTGTCCCTCCCTCGTTCCCCGTTCCCCGTCCCCCGGTCCCCGCCGGGAGCAGGTGCTGCCCGCCCTACCCCGGCCGCCGCCCTCATGCTGCCGCCGCCGCCGCCGCCGCTCCGCCAGTGCCGCCCCGCTCCGGGGCTCCGCCATCCCCATCGCCGTCCCCCGGCCCGGCCCTGTCCCTGACTGACGCGGGACACATCCACTCAGCTCCCCCGGCCCGCCCCGGGCTCGGGGCCCGGGGGGACAGCCCTCCCCTTGTCCCTTGTCCCCTCCCTCCTTCCCGCCTCGCCGGAGCGCTCACCTGCCCGTGCGCGGCTCCCGTGCATCGCTGCTGCTTTTTCCTGCCTGTTCTTACCTGAGCGCTGTCTGTAGGGATTTGAAACCCCCAAACAGCAAACCGGAGAGGAGTGCAAACGTTCACGTTTTGACTTTTGCTGTTGTTTCGATTCACAAAAAGGACTGTTAAATAAAAACCAAACTCCTCCTCAGCACCTGTGTGGTCCTGGCGTGTGATCAGCACGGCAGCACTGGGGCACAGAAACAAAGCCTGCTGCATAAGCCGTGAGAGAATTTATCTGTAAATCCAACAAAATCTCTACCTGGTGCTATTTTTGCTCTGGCTTGTTTTGTTTAAAGATGAGTTTTTAATAGGCTTGTATTCGCTTACTAAAAGGACTGGATTCTATCTACAGAATGAAGTGCTTTACTTGGTTCTGCACTAACCACATTGCCTTGGGGATATCTTGGTCTTGGGATTCACCACAAAGACTTTTTCATCACCTTTTGTTGTCTGAAGATTGAAAAGAACTAAGAGAAAGAAAGTTAAGCTGGCTTCCAGCAACAGAAATTACTCTGCATTTTTTTTATTCAGGATAGTGTCTGCATTTATGTTATTAATTTAAAATAGGAATGTGGATATAGCTGAGCATTAGAATACAACTACTTGTAAATTCTGTATTATTTTACTGAGAAAAAAAATGTATAACTACCAGTGAGATTTCATCTGCTTTCTTCTTTCCAGAGAAGCAGGAGGAAGAAGTTGAGTATAGGAGCTGCATATTTGAATTTATTTGGCTACAATATACATATTTATAGGCTCCTTGAAAGATTATCTGAACACACCACTTGAGTAAGCAGGGAAGAAAATACACTCGGGTGGTAATCCTACATAAACATACCTGCAAACCTTCCCAAGATAATCACATGAAGTCAGAGAAGTCTGACTTCAAGACAGAGTAGGGTGTTGGCAATATGGTAAAAATCACAAGGGGTGTAAAAACTTAATCTTAGTGAAACAACTAACGTCACCTTTGATACTGGGTGATTACCCAGTATCAAAGGTGACTTTGATAACGCAGCGTTATCTCATGTGGAAATTATACACCCTCTAAGGCAGCCAGCATAGTCATGGTTAAATGAAAGTATTACTGCATATAGGAGTGTTCAAAATGATAGATCGTTTCTGTGCCAGGTGCTTGCAAGTTAAGGCAAGCCAACCTGTTTGGCAATATTTGAGTTACATGTGACAGAATCAAAAATCCTTTTTTCCCTCCCCAGCCTGCACAAAATTCAAAGATAAACTTGAATCTCTTTTCATAAGGTCTGTTTAATCCAGCCTGGGCTAGTAATATTCTGGTAAATACAGTTGTGGGTTAAAGTCAGTACCAAAGATCAAATCCTGCAGGAAACTAAACCAACAGTAAGTCTCCCGTTAACATCCGTAGCTCAGAATCAGGGACTACGTGTCCGAAACCGATTGCAGTTGTTCTCAGCACTGCAGTGGGCAGTGACCCTTACGAGGAAGTGACATACACAGAGAAGCCAACGCTTCTTGCTGTAAGAAGAATTATTCTCCTCTTAATGTTATTCCGGATCGTCCATTCAAAAGTATTCAACTGGTAATTATTTAGGTTAGCACTTGAGCGTGGGATTTGCGGAGAAAAACGCTCAAGTGTTTATGTGAGCATGGCATCCGTGGTCCCAGTAGGCGGCAGGGGCGCACCCGGGCGATGCTGAGAGCGGCTGCGTTGCCCTCTAGTGACAGGCACAGAAACTCCTGCCACAAGCAACAGGTCACGCAATAGTCAGGTACCCCCCTGGGGCTGACCCTTCACAGAGGGAGCTGAGAGAGGTAACGGCAGCAAAAGGATCTTCTGGAAAATTTTGTTGCTTTGGAGAACTGTTCACAGAGGAAGCCTTGGAATTTGAAATCTTAATCAGTGTTTTGTTAGCTTTCATTCAGGATTCCTACACTTTGCAAAGATCAGTAAGAAAAAATAGGTGCACTACATTATAACCGAAGTGTCAAAATATTTTTGGCTAGAAATTCAAAAAGAGGTCACTAACAAAGATTAAGTTTTTAAGAATCACCACTGCTATTGAAACTCTTATCTGGAATCATGCCCTAGGCATACAGACTATAGCTACGTGTTCTTTATGTTGATGTAACATTAAGGACCTGACAACCAGATTCCTCTGGGGGAATATCACAAGATAAAGGCTTTCTCAAGTGAGATGGACCAGACAAGTGAGTGCAGTACAAGTGATGACACAGACACACGGACTTGATAGGACAGCAGAGTCCTGGATTAGAATAAACCCAGATAAAAATCACCTGAATAAACATCAATGAAGCCTTTCTGGTGTATAATATCTGCACTGATGAATTAACAGGCTGATATTAGTATGGCAAAAGATAGATTCCCTGCAAGAAAGAGCACTAAAGTATCAGATATCTTTCAAACATTCACCGATTAGTTGTCTCTACTATACTGACAGTTCTCAGCATATTTGGTTCACAAATCTCCTCCCCTCCACTCCAGCATATGAATGACCCCTGGAGAAGAAAGGGATGCCCTGCTGTGTCTGGTAGTCTGCAATTAGAAAATAATCCCAAGGGGACCTATTAGCAGCTGGTACTGTTTAGAGCTGTCCAGACAAGCACTGATTCAGCTGGAGAATCTGGAACCACAACCAGCTGCCTGACAATCCTCTCACTCATCTCATCTTGCAAACATCAAGATCTGCATACAGCAGAGATTTTGAGCTACTGTATGACAACACGTTGTCATGTGCTATGGTAGAACAGGTCAGTTCTGCTCTACACAGGGTTGGAAAATGAAACATGATCTCATTCAAGACAAAGGTCTTGAGTGTTGTGTCTTGGCAGTTGCAATACAATTGTAACATTTTTCAGCTTTATCTTTCTCCTCTTAAATTGGCTTATATTTGCCCTTTCAACAGTCCACATAGAATTAGATGTAATTTGAAAATAAATTATCCTTGGAATGGCAGAACCTAATCTTGCACCTGAAGCATTACATGTCCCTGGGTAGGTAAGAGCATGGGACTAAGAATAGGGAAAGCCAGAAAGGTTTGGTGGGATGTTCAGTGGCCTAGGGACAGATGCATCTCAGGGAAGCAAACAAAAAGAAGGAAGGTGAGGAATGTCCATAGAGGTCTTTAGGAGGTGAGAGTGGGCTGGAAGGTGGAGGGCTTATAGATACTGTGGTTGAGAAAAAGCAATTGAGAAGATTTGGCAGGTGAGTTCATGTGGAAAAGGACTGAGATTTGTCTTTCTGCTCACTAACATCTTGCTGATCTGACCTCAGGGTAACAAAATTTGAGGGATTTAAGATGTTGACATAGCATCTTGTCAGGTCTGCTAATTTGTATATGAAATGCGTCGCAGTTAATACCATGGAATTTAAAGAGATTCTTCATAGCTGATTTCTTGTTGATATTAAGCAATACTTTTGAGCAATCTGAAAATTATCCCAGGAACTGGACTCATTTCAGCTTTAGCCATTTGGAAAATTTGTCAAGCTTTGAAATAGCATTTTGCCATTTTTGCTAATTACCTTCAAATCAAAATTTGTTTTAATTGCCATTTTCAAGAACAATGCAACACTCTTACTCACAATGATGGCAAGTCTGCCTCCTAAAAACAAAATTCCTCTAGGCCACTTAGCATATCTGTTTCAAGTAAACAATGGTGCCATTTCTTGAACAGGAAATTAATATATTTTTTGGAAAATTTCTTTGTGTAATAAAACAATCCTTTATTTCTCTGCACTGATTTATGCATAGTGGGCCTCTACACAGACAACCAAGTAAACAATGTGCACTGAAATCTCCTATCAGTGAAAAGTACATATTCTGATGTTTTGCACTAACCTTTTTCTTCTGGGAAAGAAATGAAAAAGAAGCTTTCCAGATATACAACAACTACGAATTTGCTGATTGGCAGTTTAAAAATGAATGTTTAGTAGTGCATTAAACAAAGATGCCACTTGTTTAACCACAGTGAAAGCAGATGGGGCAAGACTTTTTGGGTTAGTCTGTACTGGCTAGACTGTCATTTATTAACCATATGGCTCTGTGTAGGCTCCATTTCTCTGAAAATATGGGTATGGTTTTCTAACCAGCTTAAAGTAACCTAAAACTGAGCTGTCCCTGAAGGAGGTCACCCTGCTGCCTCCCTTTTGCCAGTGTGAGCCCTCGAGCAGCTGTGTGGTCAGTTGGATTAGGGAGCTNCCCACACACACACTCATCCCCCCCATCCAAAGAATCTCTTTTCACCTGGCTCAGCTCTCTAATCCATGTAGGCACTGGTCTTTGCTGGGGGAGCAGAAGAGCCAGAGGGCTCCTGGAGAGCGAGAGTGAACTGAGAATGAACTGCTGGCTAAGGGAAGGTATATATTGGATGCCACAGGCTGAAAGAGAGTCTCTTTGGACGAATAAACTGAGCTTATAAGAGAGACTGTTGTGTTCTGCCTCTCTTCTGGCAATGGCTTGTTCCCTAAAGATACCCTACATCCTATTACTCTCCTCCCCCGCTAATGATAAGAAAATATTAATGCTAGATTTAACTATAGATTAATTAGTACTTGTTAAGCAGTCTTGTTAAGACAATTAGACAGAAATTTGCGAAAGAGAACCCTTTTACAGATATGCAGACTTCTGCTACCTGTCTGATACCTTAGTCTGTTACCTGTTTGGTATAGAAAATGATGATAACATATGAATAGTTACTCCAGCCACATGAGCATTCCAAGACTACTGTTATGACAGAAACTGTATGAAGTTTAGCTTGATACAGCCAGTATATACACACACAACAGCCTGCATAAAAGAGCACTGAAAATAATAACTTTTATTCACAAATGCTTGTAAGTGAAAGAAAAGCTGCTCCCATGGTGGCTAGGGAGGCTGGCTAAAGAGAAGCCCTTATGAAGACACAACCTGTACAGCAAAGATCTTTCAATACCCAGGGTCTGAAGGTAGTTTATTTGAGGTCATGAATATCTTAATCAGAAAATCCAAAATCAGGATGAAAAAGGTTGCTTTGCTGACAGCAGAGAATTTTTTCCCTGCTAGTTCATCTTTTACAAAGTTATTAGAAAACTATAAAAGTAGGCAAGATTTGATATGAAGCAAGAAAGGTAAGCTTTAATTTTGTCTTGGTTCATTGAATTTGTATACAATTGAACTTTCAATGTTATTTATTTACAAATACTTTTAAGTGCTTTCTTGCTTTGGAATACTTTGTACTTAAACTAGATCATGAAAAAATAAACAACATTTTCCTAAAAGTAGCCTGTCAGCAATTTTTCATGTCAAATCCACACACAGACAAGATATATAGGATAAGGGACGCCTTAGCATTCTTGGCACATCTTTGCTATGGATGTTTTAAAACAACATACATTACAGCAGGCTTGAGCAGAGTCATCAGGCACCAAACCGACATCTGAGCAATCCCCAGACTGGAACAATTTCCTGTACCAGATACAGAAGGAGACAAATCTTCAATGGGGTTCAATACCTTAATTTTTGTTTTGCTAATATATGGCTGTGAAAATATAATATAAAATTCTCCCTAGGGAGTGAAGATTTCAAGTGTTTAAGAAAGAGTAGCCTCATCTCATTTGCATTAGTAATCCTTGTTGGCAGTCACACACACAGGAAGCCTGAAAATACGCAAGAAAAACATTAATTCTCCGGAGAGCCTGTGGTAAGGAGATCTCTAAATTAGATATAATAAGATAACTTGAAAGATGTCCTCCTTTCAAGGCATGTATTCAAATCCCCATAACAGATAGCAAGGCTGAATATTGCATAAACTGCATAGATTGCCAAAACCATTTTGGTAGTCGATTGTTTTTCATATAATTTTAATTATTGTTCATCCTACAGGATTTTTAATGGATATCTATGGAGCCTTGATCTGCTCTTTTCATTATACAGAATAGCTTTTTTGAGCCTCTCCTTTGCATGACTGCTCCCATGCAAGCCTGACTTTGTGAGAATCTGTCTTTGATCAACGATTGAATTGTTGAGAGAAGTATTTGATATTTAAAAATATCTTTTTATGGGCTGATACTTCGAATTCCACTGTGTACTACAAAGATTTCCATAGATTGCCATGTATATAGATATTTGATAATTAAAAATTGTACATTTCCCAAATTTGCCTTCTTTAAACACCAATTATTTCACCTTCTCCTAATATTTGTAGATCTGTTGTGCTCCAGGATTTGGCATTATTGCAAAGTAACTATCACAATTACAAATGTATTACAATATAAGCTTGATGTGATTGCTGGTTTACAGAGTCATAGCACAGATCTTAGATTCATGGTGGCAGATAGATATTCTACAGGACTGGAATGTTAGCCAAAACTCATGTCAACTGAAGAGAGTTCTTGTTTTAACCATAATAATTTTAAAGACAGGACTAAATGTAAAGGAGAATCTGAGTCAACAGAACTTGCATCTTCTCCTGATCCCATGATATAAGTTATATTAATGAAAACTCAGTTTATTTATTTTTCTTGGTTCCCTTAGATTCATAATTTTTGAGACTGGACCTTTAAATTTGACCTTGTAGCCTAAATGTAACCAAAATGTGTGATCACTTTATCCAGCATCTGTCTTTGTCTTTAAACAAAGAATTACTTATTTTCACTGCATGTGAAAACACATAATATATTATCCCGTGTGTACATTTATATCTAGGACATGATTCCTTATAAGAGGACCAAAATTTATTTCTTCCTCTCCAGCCAGTTTTGTCCTAATTACCCTTGGTAATTTTGGTACTTTTGTCTAGATCTAGAATTACAAAAAGATCTCTATCTCTATGTGTTGTCCAGCCTTTACCCAGCTGTAAATAGAGAGTCTGAGCCAGTAATCACACAACCATATGTTCAACAACTTTAAACTTAGGTTGTCTTGATTTCAATCACAGTTAAGATGATACGCACTATCATGTAGGAGATGGAATAAATTTGGGAGCTTTCATAGCTGGGGCTTCTGCTGTTCCAAAAATGTAGAATTCTAACTTCTGTAGAGTTTAGCTTTATATTAAAACAGAGATCATCCATGAATGTAGGCATCTGTAATTTCTGTTGTGTTTTCTTTTAAGGATTTGAGATCACAATTTTGATTGCCGTTATTTTCTCCCATACTTTTTTGAAACAAAATTTTAGTGAGTTGCTAGGCCAATAGAGATTTGTGAACTTTTACTGTCTCATAGGAACATTTTATCTGATTAAAATATATCATTACTTTTTTCCTTTCTCTGTTTACATTCTATTCAGAACTGATTAACATGGAAAAAATCTTGGTCCAGTCTCTATTGAGAATTAAAGAACTGGGAATGAGTTTTCTTTTGCTCCATTCAAGATTCTAGGCTCTCAAAACTCTCAGTTTTGCATTGTCCTATGTTGTCATTCATGCATATGGAGTTATTGAAGAGTGTGCAAAAGCTTTAAATCAGCTTTTTCCATATATTTGGCAGTGATCTGTTGATTGAGCTGCAGAGAATATGACTACTATCATTTGGCATTCTACAAAGACCATGGCCAAGTAGTAACTGGCACAGAGCTGTGGTTTGGATTTAGTGTGAGAATATTGTGGATTCCACAATGATGTTTTAGCTGTTTCTGGGTAGTGCCTACTTTAAGTCAAGGACTTTTCAACTTTTCATGCTCTGCCAGTGAAGAGATGCATAAGAAGCCAGAGGGAGCATGGCCATGACAGCTGACCTGACCTGATCAAAGGGATATCCATACCATAGAATGTCCTGTTCAGTATATAACCTGGGGAGAAACTGGACAATCAGAGCTGATCACTGCTGGGGGACTGGCTGGGCACTGGTCAATGAGTGCTGAGAAACTATACTGTGCATCACTTGTCTTTCTTGGGATTTATTCCTCTCCCTCTTCTTGTCTTCCTTTTCACCATCATCAATCATTACCATCATCATCTTTTACTTCATTGCAATTACCCAACTGTTCCCTCAATGCACAAGTCTTATCTTTTTACCGATTCTCCTTTTCTTCCCACTATGGGGACATAATCCATAGGGGAGACACCTCCCTTCTCCTCCAGACTAGTTATCACAACTCTTGCAAATTTCAAATATCACTGGGATGTTTAAACCAGCAGTTTTATTGCGGTGTCTTCTGACTGTGTTCCAGATCTTGTTGAACACCTACTTTAAAAACCACCCAGAGATCTCTGCTGAGATTGGACAGCTCTGAGCGGACGGGGGTGTGGGATAATGTGGGCAAGTGCCTAGGACAGTGAGTACATCCAGCATTCTGGAGCTTTCCCCTGAACAAGTGCAGAATCCAGAAAAACTGTGAAAATACTTGGAAAAAGGATGCCATCAGCCTGGTAAATCCAGAAAGACACAAATCACTGCAATGTGCTGGGTCCTAGCCCAGGCCTACTGAGCCCAGCTCAACACTATTCAGGATCCTCAAAGGAAAAGAATCTCCCTGGATTTGATGACAAAGTGACAGGCATTGCAGCTACTCCAACCCTGGCTCCAGGCCCTGAACCAGAGCACCAACTCCTGTCAGTATCAGTCACCCCTTTTCACCAGAAGAAATGGACACAAGAGAGCTTGTTTAGTAATGGAGGATAAAGCAGGGCCATCACAAGAACAGGAGGAAGAGGCAGAACAAGAGGGAACCACTCAATCCCTATCCCTGAGAGAGCTGTGGGATGTGCAAAAGATTTCAGCCATCACCCAGGTGAGCAGGTGATCACCTGACTGCTGAGATGCTGGGTAACAGGGCTAGGAGCCTGGAATTAGAGAGTAGGGAAACCAAGCAGCTGAGATCACCTTCTAAAGAAGGGGGCATTGACAAGGCAATTGGCAAAGGGCCACAAGTCCTAAGCCTCTGGGAGGTGACTCCTGTGGAGTGTGAAGAAAGAGCCAGGAAAAGGCTGCATGGACACTTTAGTTTACAATGATATTCTTTTAGTGAAGGGACTCTTAATCTAATTTTCCACACAAAAAATCTAAAACAAGGAACAGGTGTTCTGTCCAGGGAAATGTCACCCTGTGATGACATGGTTTATGACTAATGACCTGAGCTCCTTGTTGTTACTTATTCCTTATTTGCAAAGAAAGCAGTTGGTCAAATTCAAGTTTCCACAGACAAGACCAAGATCCCTCAAGTTCCTGAGACATATATACACTTATATAAGGTCTGAAGTAAATAGAAATAGATTAAGCATAAGTTTGATAAAGAAGGAGATACTTGCAGTAGAAAGTATTTTTATTAAATATTAGAATATAAAGAATGGCTGCATGTATGTGGAGAAATGACATTATCAGGACACTAAAATAAAAATACTTAATTGTTAATGAAGAAAAAATATTAGAATATTAAAACCCAAGGCAAATACACTGAATTTTTTGTAAGTCATGGAATTCAGACCCTGAGACTAAATGCATTCCTGAAACAGGCTATCTTGACTCATTCTTTTCTCTGTACATTTTCTCAATACACCCTACTTCAAAAAGACTAAAAAAATAGAAGCTTAGATTCATCTCTAGTTAAAACAGCCAGCCTGTGCATGATGTAAATTGATAGATTTTACAAATAGTAAGAGCCTTTCGTTAGAATTTCCTACAACAAACTTTCCTATCACAAAATTATACTGTCACTTCATTACACCCAGAAAAGACTTTAAATTGAATCATCAAATAAACTGCTTATCCTGCTAGTATAAAATTGCTTCAGGGCACAGAACAGATTTTGAAGCAGCCTTGTTTCACCTTTGGCTCTTTCAACTTGTAGATATAAGCAAAGATCAAAATTGCTCTGTTTGCTTAAAACACATGTTTTATAAACATTTCAGAATGATCTGCCCAATGCTTTGGCAAAATGAGACACTAAATTATAATACATAAGGAGCATACAGTGACTCTGGGGTTACATTCTGCATACAAATCCAGAAAAAGAGAGTAAGTTTACTATAGCCTGCATGGAGTGCTGAAAATGCTGCTGTTTTGTCTAAACTGCTGTGTATTCAATTTGGTCTTTTCTTACAGACACTGCACTTTATTCTGTAATAAATGCTGTAACTCTGCTGACGTTACTGCAGCCCCACAACTGGTAAGGTAAGGCAGAGAAAGAAAAATGCAGATGGGATTTAAAATGCATGAACATATTATTCAGGAGGATTCACTTGTTTTAAAATATTGTTACAACTTCCAAAAAGTGTTGTTACAATTGAGAAGACTATTTGCCCAGTAGTACAGGATAAGGTCCTGACACAGAAGTTTAAGGTGGCCCTTCAATTTTCCTGTGAAATAGGTTGTTAAATCCACTGCTTGTCATGCTAAGACTGTTGAGCATAACTTGGGAGCACCAGGCTCTTGAAGACTATGGTGCAAATAATTCTGAATAATGAACACATTGAGTGAAGAGTCACACAACAGTTGTCCTTCATCAAAAAATAATCATCTCTATCTGTGGTGGCTTGTAGGCTGCCTCAAGCTGATCCTGGGTATTGCATATCTTTGTAGTGATGAGGACTCTCTAGACAGCTTTTGGAACAGATTTTCTGAGAAGACTGACACATCAGGCTCCCTTACTCTTTCCTAGCAACCTTTTCAAAATCACCCTGCTTTTCATGGGTATTTATCTATGTTCTGAAAGATTTAATATTGTCTGTAAGCCACAAACACAGCACTATTGCCTTCTGGTACGGGCTGTTACTGTGTTAGTCCTCTGTACTCAAAGAAATAAGCCACAGTAGGGCTTTTGTCCTGTCTTTCTGGGATGCACAATACTCCAAGCCAATCTTGTCCTTTTACTGATTCTATCTGGACTGCTGTGAGGTCTGGGACACTGCAGTTTTGTTTCCATTTCTCTGACTATATGCTTTGTGATACTGTTTCCCACCATCAGTGCCTTTCCATTCTGGTACACATGAATCTGGCCTTAGAATCTTTTTTATTTTTTTCAGTTGAAGGGAAATTTCTACAAAATTTGTCCTGTTGCATCACAAACTTGCTGCTCTGAAAAGGAAGGATGATGAGAGAAGTCTGTGACTCCAAGAGAAACCACTGCAGGGACAGCCCATGACATCGCTGTCCCCTATCGGACAGCAGGAATTATTTCTAACATTACACACACAGCGTTAGCAAGGGCAACCAAAGCTTCCCCTTCTTTAAAACTGTAAGCTTTGCCGCTCACAAGAACCGAACATCATTTTAGCTAAATGCTTCTGACCAGGACTGAGCAGAGGATCTCCTCGGAGCTGTGTTTGGTGCTGTCTTGTAATGACAATAAGTGACCTGAGGATGGCCCCTAACACAGAGCCTCGGTGGATCGCCATCAACTACTCCTTTTGCTAAGCATTTCATTTCTATCGTCAAAACAGCTTGCAGTTAACAAAGTCATTATCACAGTTAAAATGACAACTGTAAAAGAAAAATCTCCATTTGAAAATGCCTGCAGCTGTGGGAAGCCACCACTAGGAGGGATGTCAGGGGTCCCCATCATGGCTGCAATATGAGTAACCTGTAATTTCTGGAAAGCTACCTAGCTGATGAATCCAGTAAAGGTAGGGTGTTTTAGTATGTACCTCAGTAGTTTAGCAGGTACCTAAAGGCAATAGTTTAAAGTTAACAAACAACTGCCTTTATCTGATGGAGTTTGATGGTAATTTCTATGCCTATCATAACTGTAATCATGATCCTTCATAAAGATTTTACTACAAATACAGAAATTTTTGTTACTTTTTGCATTGCAAACATTGACATACACTATTCATTAATTTCTAAACAATCTATAAAGCCATATATACCAGCAATCATCTGGCAGCTGTAGGTATGGGACTTGACAGATATCCTACAGTGATTTGCAATTTAAGACAGCAATATCTGGATAGTAAAACCATCCATAAAGCTTTATCTTGCTCTAATCTATCTTGACAGATAAACAACAAGGTTAAAACAGTACATATTTTGAGTTACCACACCCTGAGCAAACAGGTCAATTCAGTTGTATGACCTCGATAGCAACATACTTTTCTTTTAATATTGTTGTACAGTTTTACATTTCTAACAACAGCTAGACTCTTAGAAAAAACAAACAAACAAACAAAAACCTAAAAAAAACCCCAAAAATAAAAAAGCAAAAAAATTCAAAAACCAAAACCAAAACCAAAACCAAACCAAACCAAACAAAAAAAAAACCAAAAAACCAAAACAAACAACAACAAAAAAAAACACCCCAAAAACAAACCAACAAAAAAACCCAAAAAAACAAATCAATCAACCAACCGAAACCCCCAAAAAGCCTCCAAAACACACAGCCTCTGGTTTTGATCACATTTTTCCTTTCCCTCAGTTTCCTCCAATAAACATTTTAAAATATCCTCAATATAGCCCTGTACAAAGTGACTTTCTTTTCTAACCTCAATGCTACAAGACTGCACATGATGCTACACCAAGTACTTTTTACCATAATAAGCATTTTTATAATTAAATGATTCATCTTTTCTTTTTCCTAATGCTATCCTCACGGTTCTCTCAGCTCTTAATCACTTCAGTATCAACAGCACTTACATTTTAAATGTCTTTCTTTCTTTTCTTTCCACTGGCTATTGTGCTGCTGATGTACACACTCCTCTCAGATCTCATTTATGCACGTATTCACATATTTAATTGAAAATATATTACTGATTTTCATAACACTACTGCCATTAAGCCTGAACAATTTGTTTTTATTCTGATAACTCTCAGATTTCCTTACTTTGAACCCCTCACTTTAATTGTCTTAAATTTGCCAACAATTGGGAACTTTCTTGCTCTCTTTTTCTTCCAAAGCTTTTTGGAAGCTATCGTGAATGCAAAAATAAATCAGCAAATGAAAATATTAAAAAAGGATCCCAATAAAAGTAAACGATTCTCTTTCTTTAATCTACCTCATTGGTTTTGGTTTTTTTTTTGTTGTTGTTTTTTGTTTGGTTGGTTGGTTTTTGGTGTTTTTGTTGTTGTTGTTGTTGTTTTCTTTTTTCTTTTGGCTTTTTTTCTGAGATCAGAATAGATCTATGTATCCAGATTTCTTCATTATTATAAGTCAATATCTGGCAGCTAATAAAAAAAAAGATCCTAATATGCAACAGCTTCTGAGAACTTCTTGTTCACTTTTCACCCCAAAATTCCACTAGAATGGTGAACACTTAACAGTGATTAAATTTTTACTGTGAAGGCCCCAGGCAGACTCTTTGTATAAATTCTAGGTAATTCCTTTCTCTGGAGGTTTTCTTTCACATTCTCATATTTCTCCAGGCTGGTATAACTTTCTATTTTCCTGCTGGTAGTTTCCCACATGGTTTCTCTCTTGTGCCTTTTACTCCAAGAATAGGGAGTAGAAAATTTATTTTCTTGTCCTGAAAGGTCTGTGTGTTTAGTGGAAGACAGCAGCCTGGACAGCTCAGGAACAAGCCTGATCTTTCATATGAACCACTTGCACTGATCACTAGGTGATTGCTACCTAGCTGTTACCTGGGAACTCGAAGTTCTAGTTAATTCTAGCAGCAGCAAGGGGATAAATGGGAAACAGATTTCTAAAGCTCACAGACTCCATAAATTATGAAAGACATTTTTAATATAAAATTGGAATGCTGGAGATCTTTATATGTCTATATATATATATAATGAGATGTGTGTTAATTTGACAAAAACCCTCAAGCCCTTATGTTTTGACTTTTGAAGCTAATTCTATTTCCATCCAATTAAGATATTTTATTATTCCTTGTCTCCCTCTCAAACCTTCAAATACACATGCAGCATTAAATCCAATGCCTGGACTTTACTGCCTTGGTAAAGAACAGGGACTCACCCAGTTCAGAGCTTTCTCTACTCTCTGGACAGCATCTGGCAATATTCTTCCAATAAATCTTCCTCTTCTATCTTTTTGTCACAACACACACAGTTATGAGGAACATATGATATCATTTTTGTTGATACATCTCCAGTTTGAAAAATTCTGACAGCAGGCATAACTGTGAAACTGTTCCCTGGAAATAAACTTCACAGCATGAAACTGTTCCCTGGAGATAAATTATAACTGATAAATTAATTAAGATTTCCAGTCTTACTGGAACGATGAGCAGCATTCAGGGAACAAAAAATAGCGATTTGCAATCAGGTTTAAAAAGCAAGAACAAAGTCAGGGTCTGTTTTTGTTTAGTGAACAGTTCCAGGTCTGGATTACAGCAGTTCCACATGTTGATGTTAGAGTCATGAGAATGTTGCCCATGCAACATTATCCATCCAGTCATGACTGTAGGTATTAATCCTTTTTAATGAGATACAGATAAAGCGCATTCTTAGAGAAACCAACTTGATGAAGAAGACATAAATAATTTAAATGCTCTAATGTGATGATTCTTCTGGTTTTATTTGGAAATATGCCATTAACTGTGCTTCTGTGATCACACATCTCTTTGGTTTCCAGAACTCTTCATTCCAAAGTCACGGAGGTAAATTTGACACACAAAGACTGTGGAGGCTCTTTCTGCTCTGCCTTACCAGCAGTACCTGGGTGGGCTTGACTGGTTTTGATCTGTCCATGAGCTTTGCCTGGTGATCCCCTACAGTGTACATACTTAGCTCCTTCTAACACATGGTTGTGTTACAGATACACTCACAGTGATCTAGTTGATGGGGTTTCTTTCCCTGTAATGCCTGATGTGACTCTGGTGGTTCATCAGCAAAACTGAGGTTAAAATGATAATAAAGTTAAATGATAATGTATAGGAAATTATACAATCACAGAGTAAAACCTGCTTTTAGGCTGCTGCTACAGATGGCAGCCAAAGCAAAATAAAGCCACCTTCTGTTTAATGTGGAGCTGGAGGGAATCCAGGTGGCCTCTGTGGTCTTGAAAGACATATCCTGCCAGGGTCAGATGTCTCTGGATACCCAATTACCTCCAGAGATTTCATCTAAATCCTCCAAACTAGAACAGCTGGTGCCTCAAGACTTAAAAATACCATCAGCAAGAAGAATGGGGAGTCATCCTTTCAAACAAGATGGTTGCCAACAAGAGCAGCAAGGCCCAGCTGAACAAAATTACTGTAGTCACTTTGGAAATTAAAATCACAGAGTCCAACAATGCTGTTAGATGCTACTTCAATTAGTTCTTCTTGGCAACACTACTGGGACAGACAAATGAACCTCAAGGGGGATATTTGTGGTGGAAAATGAAGTACAAGAGATCCCTGCCCAGACCCAGAAAAGTCTTCAGACAGATATATCCTCTGAAACAGTCAAATCCTGCAGCCCACAAGGAAAGACAAACCCTTGAAGCTTGTCTTCCTGTTCCTTACAAAAATGCTCAGATGGCTAGGAGATGGTGAATTTAAATCAGGAAAAGTTCTGCACCTGGCTTCAATTGCAAATACCATGTACTGATATTTACACATCTCAAACTATGAGAGCGAAAAAATACTATGAGAGCTCAGTCAAAAGAATTCTTTTGGGGATGCCACATTAAAAATAATAATTTCCTGCAATTTAGCAAAACACATTATGGGACTGTAATCACCCTTTAAAAAGTAGGAAATCTGCCAGGTGGCAAGGACATAAACTTCTTAATGAAGTTTCCAGTTCAGCTCTGCTTTCACATGAGTGAGGAGCTGCCTCCAGAAGCTGTCTTCCAAAAGCTACTGGTTTCTAGTCTTTAACTTTCAACAGCTCACCTCCTGAAAACAGGAGAATTACTTCTATTTTCAGTAAGATATCAGGAAAAAATGTTAAATGATAGCTCCAGCAGTCAACAGAGTGGAAGAAGAGATCAGCACATGATGATTCACGCCATCTGTGCAATCACCCACTAACCTATTTCTATTCTTCAACTGCCTGTACCTTCCTATCTCCCTGTTCTTCCTCCCTTCTTTCTTCCCACATGCTCTTCCTTCCCACCCCTCCCACGGTTTTCACCACCCTGCCCTCCCTTTGATTTAATCCCTTACTCTCTGTGCTCCTTTGCTCAGTTTCATGCCTCATATGAGGCCAGACCTCCCATGCATGAACCTGGAGTGAAAAGTCTGTAATAAAGAATCAGTCACTGGACTTAATTGTCCGTGCTTTTTGCTGGAAAAGTTTACAATTTGTCCCAGAAGTTAGATTTTTCCCCTGACAGCTGAACTTTTGCTTTGCATGTCAGAAGGAAAGAGGCTGCCTGCTTATGAAGACTGTGGAAGGAGCACTCTGATGAAGCCTCCCACTCCCCCAGCACATAACATCTCACTGAGAACACAAGGATGTTGATGAGGATATTCAGTCTGGAAAATGATAAATCACAGAGACAACATAATGGCCAGACTCATCCTCAGTTAGGGAGCACACCTGGCAAGTGTGGATGAATCTGCACAGCATGCTCACCACTCGAGTGCTCAGCACCCAATGGTGCAGGAAACATCCAAGGGTAGCAAAAAGGCCAATGGAAGGGGGAGTGCTGCCCAGGCTGGCATCCACCTCAGCTCCAATAACTGCTCCCAGAAAGCTGTTTGTGGTTTAATCAATGCCACTGTGAGTGGCTTTCACCAACACTGCCTTCTTTGACATGCAAGACTCTGATATCCTTCCTCCCTAGCCAGCAGGTGCAGCCACACTGCTGCGTTTGTCACCGTGATTGCAAGGAGCAGAGGATGGGGAGGAAGGTGGGCACATTCATATCTCTGATACACTTTCTGTCTCCTTATAGCCCCTTCCAGTTGCCTCCAATTGCTGCTGGTGCCCACTCCCCACCCTCCCACACCCCCTCCAGTATTCTTCTTCCCAGCTTTC
This sequence comes from Toxostoma redivivum, assembly GCA_013397375.1. Taxonomy (NCBI): domain Eukaryota; kingdom Metazoa; phylum Chordata; class Aves; order Passeriformes; family Mimidae; genus Toxostoma; species Toxostoma redivivum. Next base: position 1,239,346 of record VXBI01006296.1, on the reverse strand, counting down.
TCCAGCTGTTCTACTGCTGCCAGTGGCGAGTCTCAGGCCCTGTCTGGAGAAACAGCAGCTGGTGAGAACTGGTCTCTCTCCAGTATCAGAGGAGTTGCCTCTAGGGCAGGTTCCCTTCTCATACTGGCCTTATTAATGCTCCTGTATTGCTCATGTACAGCCAACAGACAGACAAGTTGCATCCTGCCCACAAAGCCAGGCTCTGTCTGGGTATTCTCTTAGGCATCAGAAATGATTAATTCTTATATTCATAGGGACACAGACTCAACTGGAAGATGGAGTAAGTCACAGATTAGTGGTTAGGCAGTCTCTAAAAGAGATGTGAGGAGTTTGTTAATGCTCCCAGGCAAAGGAGAGAGCTGCAACTCTGGGGCAGTCCTGTGAAAAGGGATGATGGTGTCACCATGATTTAAGTGGAAACAGTAGCCATGACTGTGCCTACTGTGTGTGAGAGAGGAGGCTTTGAGAGCAGACCACCAGACACAGCTCAGCACAGAAATTTTTGTTTCGGAATTCTGGTGAGCCAGAAGCAGTTCATGCATGAGACAGAAAGCAAATTGCTGTCAAAACTGAAGTGTTTCTGCAAATGTCCAGAGGCTGAATCTTCAGAAGCTTTGAAAAGCCAAGGATTTTTAGAGACCTCCTAGCTGAGGTCATATCTGACTCCTGGTCTGAAGAGTAACAATTTTGGGTGTGGATGTTCATGGTCCACTGAGTTCTTCACATGATCTGGTCTTCCAGACTTAGGAACAGACGTGATCTTCAATAGCTGATGGTTCAGATTTGAAAAATTCAGGGGAAAGTACAGCATCACATCTGAACTCATCTCAATTATAATGGAAAGAACATGTTCCTGACACCAAAATTAGGTATAATTTGGGATGTATTTTGGCTTTGCTCCTTGGTTCAGTCTTGAAACTCTGCTTCTGTGAAGAATAGTGGAATTGCTTAAGACTTTTGGAGACTCTTTGGAGTGTATGGTATTTAGCAACACACAATTGAATAAAATAAGAGGAAAACTTGAATTAGAGTTGCCTAGGTCTAGAGTCAGGATTAATATATTTAAAAGTAAATGGGACTTTCTGATCTCTCACATGTAGTCCTTACAAACACAGTGAATATAGATGTGCAAGTGAAACACGTATTTTTAGTAAAATTAATTGTTTACAATTTGAGTGTTTGGGTGTATTGAGATGAGTATTTCTCACATCTATACAACTTTGGAGTTTACAAAATTAAACAGCAACGTTGAATTTACGGAGCTCAATTTTCAGCACAGACTGCCAAAATTGCCACAGAATTTCCAAGGTTTAAATGCAGTACACATACATTTACAACCTCTCTAAGAGCCTACCAAAAGTCATCAGTCACCAAATAATTTCATTCAGTTCTGAAAACCTGTCAGCAGATGAAGAGATATAGGGGTGTCTTACTGCATGGAAGTTTGGTAAGGCATTGCAAGTTAAGGGGTGTGGAAATGGTGAACACTGTTTTCTAGGGAGTGAGATAGTGCACTTGGAAATTGATGGGATTTTTCTGATGACTTTCCTTTGCTCTCAGCTGCTCTTAGGAAGTACTATGCCTCCTGAACCATTGAGACTGGCACCAACAGACCCACACATTTAAGCATGAGTTTCTTGACTCTGTTTTGCTCCCCTTTCATCAAGACAAACTAATTTGGGAGACCAAAACACAGTCAAAAGTTTGGTGTCAGTTGCTTTCTCTAAACAAAAGATGCTAAGCAATATAGCTGAAAACTGTGCTGAACTTTTGCTCTGCTCAGAAAAAATAAGATGCATGGATGTATGGATGGATGGGTAGACAGATGCACTAAACATTTCACCCTGTACTTGAAAGCTAATGAAAAACACATTTTGTGGCTTTGACAAATTAACAGAGCAGAGCAACCTAGTTTTATATCTTATTTCCTGTTTTTCTAGTGAGTTTTGGCTTGGAAAGCAAACAGACTTGTGCACAGATGAATAATGTGTTTAGATTTAGATTGGCCAGAAAAGGAAGTCACGGAAGACCTTTTTACTTGGATGGAAATAATGTATGTTACTCTGATGTTACTCGATGGGATTCAGTTCTGTTGCTGCTTTCATAGCTGATTGCAATGTGCTGATGTCCTAGCATCAAATCTCAAATGGCTCAGTGAAGTCAGTGGGAGCTCTGACTAAGACAAATCTAAATGAAGAAGGATGTTAGGATTTGCTTTGCTTCCCTGGCACCCTAAAACCTTTTCACCCTGAAAAAAAAAAAAAGAAAAGTATTTTGGAAGAGTCCTAAACACTCTGTAACTGAGATGGTTTCTGGAGCACAGACAGGGACTCAGGAAAACAGCTGTACGACCATTTTCCAGTAACCCCACCAAATCACAGTGCAAAGGGCATTTCAAGGACAGACTAGAGTTGTAGCACACAGCACTGATGTCAGGCAAGCTCTCAGGGTGTTCAGGGTAGCATGCAGAAGACTGTCCATGTCAGACCCAACCCTCTTCTCATGCTGGCCCCTTTACATGACTTAGGAAAGAGGGATGATCTGTACAGCAGGATAAGGAATTCAGTGTTTCAAACGAAATCATCAGCTTTATTCTAAGCTGAGATTCCTGTTAATAAAAAGCAGAAACTCATGCCTTAGCTTTTGTGGCTTTAATTATCATCCTCCTGTAGAAGGTATTGATCTGGGTGGAAAAAACTCCCAAGCCTGATTCTTACCAGGGCCCTTTTACAGAGTCAAAACCGTGTTCATCAGTATAAAACCAAGTTCATAGTTTTATGGGATTATACAATGGCCTCAGTTGCTATTTATATGCTTTTTAAGTAGTTGCATTTTTAAAAAGATTTCAGGCCTATGTAGCCAGAAAATGTGAACTATATGAATTTTAACTAGCATACCAACAAAAGAACTTTTTACTATTTTTAATCTCCCTATTTTTAATCTCCCTATTTTTAAACTAGTCTCATGAATCATCATGTTCTGGGGTCTCTGGTGTTTTGAAGGACTGCAATTCACATCACTTCCCACCTCCAGAGGGTAAGAACTGCTCAGTGTTCTCCTCTCCTTAAATTTCCATTAACTATAAAGATTAGCATTAGACTGCTATGACAGCTTTGTAATCAGAACTTCCTTTCATGAGAAGCTGGCTGGAGCCACAGATGTTTCTTGTATTACATATCATAAAATACTCACCTGAATGTACAGATTATAGCCTTTTTTAGACATTAATCTGGTTTGGGTGTTAGCCAGCTGGACATTTTTGAGGCACTGTTTAATCAGCAGTCTTCTGCCATCTCTTCATCCTTCCACAAGTATATATACTTGTACACATACAGAACAGCTAAAAGACATAATTCAGGAATTCTGGTATGAATATTTTGAAGTATTGACATGAAGCCTTGTATGCTTTAGACCTGTGTGTCTTCCTGAAAACAATACTGACTCACTGGCATGCACCATGTGGTAGGTTGACCCCTGCTAGATGCCAGGTGCCCACTGAAGCTGCTCCATCACTCCCCTCCTCAGGCTCATGGGTAGAGATAAAGGAGAGATCATTCACTCATTACTGTCACAGGCAAAACAGACTCGACTTTTGGAAATTTATTAAGTTTATCACCAATCCAATCAGAGCAGGATAATGAGAAACAAAAACTAAACCTTAAAACACTTTTCCACAAATCCTCCTTTCTTCCAGGGCTCAGATTCACTCCCAGTTTTTTACGTCCTCCACACTGGCAGTGCAGGGAGATGGGGAATGGGGGCTGTGGTTAGTTCATCACATGCTGGTTGTGCTTCTCCTTACTCCTCTGGAAGACAGCTGCTCACACTCTTCCCCTGCTCCAACACAGGGGACATGCTCCAGCATTCTTTGTGAACTGGAGCAGGGTTATTCCTTCAGGAACAAACTGCTCCAGCATGGGTCCCCCACAGGGTCACAGGTCCTGCCAGGACCCTGCTCCAGCATGGGATCACCACAGGTTCACAGCCTCCTTTGGGCATCCACCTGCTCTGGTGTGAGGTCTCCACAGGCTGCAGGTGGATCTCTGCTCCACCATGGCCCTCCATGGGCTGCAGGGGCACAGCAGCATCACCATGGGCTGCACCAGGGGCTGCAGGGGAATCTGCTTCTCTGCCTGGAGCACCTCCTGCTCCTCCCTCTCTGACCTTGGTGTCTGCAGAGCTGTTTCTCTCATGTATTCCGACTCCTCTCTGCTCTGACTGCAGTTGCTCCTGTGCAGTTTCTTCTTTCCCCTCCTTACACACAGTATGTCAAAGCAGCTTTCACTGATGGGCTCAGCCTTGAGTCTATGCAGGAGTGGGCTGACATTGACTCTGTTGGACATGGAGGAAGCTTCTGGCAGCTCCTCAAAGAAGTCACTCCTCTAGCCTCCCTGCTACCAAAACACTGCCTCACAAACTCCATACACACCAGTATATGCACACACATTTTTCACATTGAGGGAAGTCAAACAACAGAACAGAGTTTTCAGAGATGCTGGGCAACCTCCATCTTTTGAAGTTTTCAAAACCCAATGGAACAACTCATGAGTAACCTTTTATGAACTCATGGCTCAAGTTACTTGGAGCAGCCCCTGGGCTGCAGACTTCCTGACATATCTTCCAGTTTCAGTTATTGGGTAATCCTGGGATTCTAGGACTATGTTGTGGATAGTTGGAGAGATATAACATTTATTTTAATGGCTTTGAGGATAAATATCAAATAATCTACACACTGCTATAAGTCCTGGTTTTGTAAACCAATGAAATGCATCCAATATCTTTGTTTTCCTTGAAGTTACAGTTTTAATTTTAACTATTCCAACTAACAATGCAGGGAGTTTAAATATTTCTGCGAGATATCTCTAAAAATACACATTAAAGTTTTTTTTCCTCCCCACCCACCCTGGAATGCATAGGGAAAACATTTCATTCTCTCCAGTTATCATAATTGCAAGCTCCCAGTATATAGTACTAAGAAAGCTTTTAGAGTAGAGGAGTACCTGTTCACACACAGAAGGGTCAAAGTACAGGCTATAAACCAAAGGGAAATCAAAACAGACAAAAGAATGATGAATGCAAGAGAGGAGAAAAAACATCTGGTGATAACTTCCCTCAGTTCAATACTGTTCATTGCTGTCCTGAGAGTCTCTGTTGCCAGCCATAGACACAGCATACAACTCCCACTGATGCCCTTACAAAGCATTCCATGCCTCTTGTAACATGCTGTATTACCCATTGTTCTCAGGTTAATATTTCTTCTTCGGTTCCTTTCCACTGCCCTACAAGGACAGGATTTTTCTAGCCCCTCAGTTTACAGCTACTCAGAGTTCACACCCTTTTCATCCTCTCTCATGAGCTTTTGCAGTGCCCTTTCCAGAAAAAATAAACTTTCAGATTGCACAGTGAATATCCACATTAAGCATTCCCCTTGTGAGCATGAACACAACAAAAGCTCATTTGGGAAACTCAAGCACTCTGCTGTAACTGGGAGAGGTATCACCTATCTCCTGCAGAAGTGGCCTTTTTATTCCCCTATTAGATTTAATCAACCATTAGTGCCTATCATCTCACCAATATGTTCTTTTGCTTCCTGAGGTTTGCATGAATTTCAAAAGCTGCTGCTTAATCACCAAGAACGATTATATTAGTTTCTAGGGGTTTTTTAGATTTCCTATCTGCTTATCTCATGCTTAGCCTATTCTGAGATCCAACTATTAAAAGCTCAGACCTATTTTTATGTTGGTAAAGCATTACCTAAAATATCTGAAAGCAAACAGAAAGGTCTGCTGTTTCTTCAGGATATTCCTCCCTGATGTTCCTCCCACCTTCATCCACACAGACACTAAAATGACACAATATAAGATAGAACCTGAAGAAATGTTCATTTACTTGGGGATTTGACTCCAGTGCAGAGAACTGTGTAAGTCATAAATCTTTTTTACATAATCACTCCCCTTTTCCAGCCAAGTTTCCTGTTGTCTCAACAAGTTATCTACAGGACACAGTTTGATTCAATATTTTGTCTCTAAGATAAATATTTTGATATTTTCTCTTATTTGAGAAAATACAGGCAATGAGTTGTTTTCAATTAAGGCTGAAGAGTTTGCTGAGGACTTGGGAGATGCTTTTGAAGTCGGGTAAAAAAACAGTTGAAAACTCTGATAGCTTTGGCACAGCACCAAGCATTACAAAAGCAAAAACCCCATCTGATTGTCCATTACTACCATCTCCAAATGAAAGCGTTACATTGAAGTCTTCCCTACTGCTTTCTTAAGCTTTTCTGTTAAGTGAATGTGCTTCATTTGGCTTATGGCTGTTAAATTCATCATAGCAGGTGTAATATCAACATGCCTATAAGAAAACAGTAAGCTACTGAGTCCTTAAATGTTGATTTTCCCATAAAAATTAAAGAAAAATTAACAAAAAATGCCAGTAACTCCCATGTCAGTCATGGTCAATACGGTCACATATCAGGGAATATGTGAAATCAAAGAATTATTATAAAATTACTGCTTATGGTAAGTGTATTAAATGCAGTATAAAACATTTAGAATTTCTTTGACTTTATCCCCAACCAAAAAAAATTTCCTAGTTTAAGAAACATCTTTGACTCTATATGAAAACCTGTTTGTTCCCCATAATAGGAAATAGAAAATTTTTCATTTTGATCTGTGGGCCCCATTTCCCTGATCATATAGGTAAAAAATTTCACTTATCATCAGATTAAAACTGAGCCAGAGTGTACAGTGGCTCATTACACAAATTTAGCTCTCAGAAAACATTTTAAAACATAAGCCTTCAATTTTATATCACTTTTGCATAGGTGTTCCATTCCTACAAAAGAAGTATAAAAGACAATTTTTTTCCAGCCTCAAATAAAGAGAAAGCTGAAGACGTAAGTAAAGATCAGGAACTCCCTTTATTAATCTATTTTTCAGGAAGAAAACTGTATCATGAGTTTTGAGGGCCTAGAAAGGATGCATGCAAATAATGTGTTTAAAAAGTGGTATAAGCAATTTAAAATTAATTTTCCCGTAAGCAGAATTCTTAGTCTGAGTCATCCCAGAATCTTCAAGGCATGAAAAGCAGAGAGTTACACTGTCTACCCATATGGAGTTAGCACTGAAGAATTTTTTTTCAAGTCTTTTCATAACCTCATAGGACTTGTGGAAGAAATAAAAAACTTAATATATAAGTTCTGGCACAGTAGAATCAAATAGAGATTCAATACATACTTGGCAAACTTGTTTTAGTCTCTAAATATGTTATGGTCAGATGAAAAGTATAATTCTGGCTATAAAATTAATATAACCACTATTAGAAAAATATATTTTCAATTATGTATATAAATGGCTTATGGTAAACGATAAACATTCAGAATTAAAGCAGTACCCTGGATCTAAGGATTTTTATACTTTTATTTAATATTTGTAGTTTAATGATGTAATGGTATCATCTGATAAACAAGTTACATAAGTAATGTTTCAGTGAAATATATTTTAAAAATCATAGCAGCCCAAGGAGAAACATTCACACTGTTTGAATTAAGGCACCTATTTCAGGGGCCCCCTTTTAATGGAGCGAGTAAGGTTCCTCTGAAGGTTAATTCAGGAAGTCTTGCTTGGAAGCCTATTACCAATAATTATTCAAAGAGTTTAAATATGAAGTATATGACACCTGTGAAACAACAGGGGACATATTTTCATTGCAATTTTTTATTTTAAAATGGTCCTCGGTAACTGCTCTTTTTGAAATAAAATCCATACCTGCAGTTTGGACTTATCTAGCTTCACTCTTTTACTGTTTCAACTATTTATCTTATACAGTCCAAGCTGTTTACTGCATCAAATTATGTTTTGAATAGTTGCTCATTTGAGGTTTCCTATGTGATTGTTTGTGCGTCAAGGTAAGAAAAAATAAATCAGTCTTAAGAAAAAAATACATTATGAATCATAGTTCTGAGGATTTTCCTTCTTCACATGAAAATGTGTTCTCTGCTTTCATTCTGGCAAACTAATGTACCCCAGTGCAAATGAATCACAGAAGATTAACTTTTGGAAAGGCTTTGTGAAGTCTTTGCCAAATTAATAATATTCCTAAGATAGCAATATGTTGTTCTCCCTGACTTTCAGATTTAGCTGTTGTTGTCTTAAAATTATTTTTGTTATACTAGAAAAAACCAAGTCCTTGCATTATAGGAAGTACAACCAGCAGCATAATTGGTTTGATGAACATAGACATACAGACGCCAACAAAACATGGTAAAAAAATCCTACAGTCCTTTCTAGATTTCTTTTTGAACACTAGGAAAAAACTCTACACCTCAAGATCTGGTTTCATCTTGGCTGTGTATTACTGAAGAAACAAAGGTCCATACATAACTAAAATTATCTTGAAGAAAGTGATGACCCTGATGGAATGTAGTAGCTGCCACAGCTGTATTTCAGTATACACTGGACAATAAAATGATACATCATGGGAAGATTTACATCTCTTATGTCTTCTTGTGGAATTCTTCCTCTGCCCCTTGGAGAGATTCAGCTTGTATTTTAAATACATTACCAAGCTAGAGAATTGATTAATTTATAGCTCTATGATTTTTCTCAATACACCAGAAAGAAGTTTAGTAACAATAAAGAGGTAAGCTACAAAAAGCTAAAGAGGTTAGTAACAGCTACAAATTCCTTAGATTGGTCTAACCATCTTTATTTTTGGATATCCAAAGTATATATGGCTTAAGAGCAACAATCACATTAGACCAAGCCTTCATTCTGTAAAACACCTGAATAACCTAAATAATAGTGTAGAGAAAAGTGCACTTTTCTTCAAATGAGATATGGAGAATCAAAGTATGCTCTATGTATAGCTGAGATAAAGATATATTCCATATGTAATGCAAGTTTCCATTCTAACACAGTCTCTATGTGAATGAGGTGAAGTTTTTTGGTCTCTCTCCTCTTTGATTTTCTGTTTAGAAATATGAACAGCACTGCTATCCTACCTCCTGGGTAGGATAATCAGTAAACAATTTTGGGGTCCTCCAATATTAGGGATATAGAGACAGATATACAATTCTAGATCAGGTAAGTCCTATTAATGTGTAAATATCAAGTGTTTGCAGTACCTTTCCAGGATGTGATCCTCCCAATTTACAGCAAGACATGACTGTTTCAGTTAGTAATAACAAGATAGAAAGTTTAGATCATTATGCTGTATGTTGCTGACAGCAGCCCGCAATTGTAACAGAAATTAATAAAGAAAACAAGATGAGTGTGTTTTCTGGTGAAATATTAAAAGTAACAAAAAAACTCTCTGAGTTGAGAAATGCCAGCAGATGGAAAAGCTATTATGTAAATGCATGATTCAGAGTTTTCCTAAGAAAACAATTTGACCTGAAAAATCTAAAACTGGAATTTGGCCAAAACATAGATGCATGCCAAAAGCCTGATCCTTACTCTTTGTTGGAGTGTTCTTTAAAATTGCTCAAAGAATGCTATTTAGAGGTTTGTGAGATCCTCAGTCCAGAGGACTTACTCATTTGACTTAAGTTACAGTGCCATCTACTGTAGTAATAGACACAGAGAGTCCAGATCTTTTATAAAATTCCCCTCTCCTGAGCTTATTTTTCATTTATATTCCACTGTAACTGTAATCAAATAAATTTTTGAGTTTACAAACACTCAAAGTCATTTCATACATGAATAAAAATGGAAGGACATTCAGAGCTAAAACAGCAAAGTTAGGATACAGTTTTAGGAAAATAGACAGACATACAAACTAAAATGAAGACTTTCTGAGGGTATATAAATCTTGCTTCAGAGTTCAGGATGGCCAAACAGAAGGCTTTTTTCTGTACTCTGCTTCGTTGAATGTGCTTTCTCCTAATCTTAAATATCTCCATACCAAAAGAGATGCCATAAAGTTGAATTTTGTGCCCATCTGCCAGAGCAGGGATGCAAAGTCGTAGATTTCCATGCACAGAAATCCCAATGCTCCAGTACGATGAGCATACATGAAATATTCCAGTACATTAACATTGCAATCTCAGAGACAGAACTGGGCATGAAAATTTGTTGTTTTGTAGATAACTGGAACATGTTGAAAGGACAGATGTTAGTCAGAGAGAGTTCCCCCGATTCAAGCAAGGCAGATAGAGAATAGTCTTCAGAGATCTTTCAGGCATGTTGGTATCATGACTGGGACATAACCAGCTCTTAGGACAGGTGCAGTTGACACACAACTCACAATTTTGCTGCCCGTGTTCATTGTGCTGCTGTAGTCTGGACAGCCCTGTAGAGTAATCAATGATATACAATCATCTTGCTTTTCTACATGTTTGTTAAACCAGAGGTAATTATGGTCCAGATTCTCATGCAAATATGTAAACACATCACATAGCAGAATGAAGTAAAAGGTGCTAGCACTATTTCTGTATTGGGCTTTAGTTTTCTAGATGCAAAGAAAGAAACCATGACCCTGAAAAGTGAGGTTTTGTAGGATATGATTTCTGTTTATGCTCTAGTATAACACTAATTTACCATTATTACTATTATCCACTAATTTACTGAACCTGCAGCCAAAAGGTATTTCATATTTTCTCAACACCTTTGCTTCCAAGTAAAGTCAGGAGAATTCACATCCAAAATGCACCTGGTTGCATCACCAAACACCAAATTTAATACAATACTATACTGCTTTGTGTCTTAGACTGATGGGTCTCCCTTCTCTTTTCTCTCTACTTCTTCAAACCAGCCTGCCCTTCCTTCTGATTCCTCAGACCTTTTGGCAGCTGATAGCTGCACTGCAAAGGCCCCAGAGATTTACAGCTGGTTAATTCTCTCTTTCCAGTGAACTGCATTGTGCACACTGCTCCTTTTCACTTGCATTGTGAGTGATTCCCCTGAGCAATGGAAAACAGACCTTAATAAAACACAATACTGTAGTTCACTGAGAGGTAATCTCATATAAAGACTGATGCAAGTTGGTTGTGTCTCAGATGGGGGTTCCTAAGGATTTAATTCCATATCAGCTGGTTTGACACTGGGCTTTTTGGTAAGCTGGTTTGAAATATGTTACTGCTTGAAGGCACTCCTGCTTGAAAGTCCTCTGTTCAACATGTTTGTAGCACACATACCTGAAGAAAAAACAAAAGCAATTAAGCAATTTTTCACTGGCTATAGCACCAGAACTTCTTGGGGGGGGGGGGGGGGGAAACCAATCATATTGCAATGCTGCAAGGCAGTTTATGAAACTATAGTGAGATTCTTCTCACCCATAATCAGGACAAGCTGAAATTGTGAAACAGCTGATTCTCTTCTAAAAAATGTGACAGTTTTTCCTTTTATTGACCTTTTAGATATGCATTTATCTCTGCATCTAAACAGAAATCAGTAGAAACTTGTCAATACTTGATAATGCACATCTGTACTTGCTGCAGCACCCCCTCTCAATTATGGTCTCTTTTCAGGAATGCAAGTTGGGTTTTTCCTGTGTGGAGGGTCCACTCAAACACAGATTACTTCTGCAGCACAGTTTGCCAGAGCTGATTATGAAAGAGGCAATTTGGAACATGGAACCTCAAGCTGGACTTTAGAAAACAAGAGGCACCTGGGAAATGATGTGCAACTCTCAGAGACTAAATACACTCTGGCAAAACCAAAATTCCCCTAAGGACCTCAGTCAGCCAAGGGTGAAACCGTGACCTTGGACACGTGTTTACCCTTCTTGGAGCTGATATGCATAATACATCTGCTATTTCAGCTAAGGGATACCAACATTCTGGTTTTCCTCCAATTCCTGACTGTACAGCTATGTTTAGTAGTGACACAAGTAAAACTTACTTAAGAGACATTTAGTTAACAAGGTACATTTTTTGAGAAAGCCTGAAAGAGTCTCAAAATACTGCTACCAACTTCTAAAACACACTCTAAAATGTACCATAGTTATGGGTCTATGTCTAGCTATTGTGTCCTACACACTAAAGATTTTTGGGCTGCAGGCTGCCCTGGAGAGAATCGTGTGATTCCTTCCAGCATGTGGAGACACTTCCAATCCTATTTGTAGTGCCCAAAAATGTCAGTGCTATGAATTCATTTCACTTGCAATGAGGATGTCTTACTAGAAGTTTCAAGAAACATGACCAAAACCAAAATTCTGACAGTCCAACCATGTTTTGCTTTTTGCTATTTTAAATTTAGAAGGAAACAAGACCAAAAGCTTTTGTTTAGTCCTGTGTGCTCTCTCTGGGCTGCAGAGGACCCAGCCATTGGTGTCAAGAGCAGCTCACAAGGAGCTGTGCTCACACCTTGGTTCCCCAAAGGAGCTGGGATCTTGTTCAGACTGGCTACACTGAAGAGGCATTCCAGGGCAGGGGAGCTGAGCCAGGTGAGTACAATCCGCATCCACTTATCCCAACCTGCACAGCACTCTCATGCTAGCCCAAGCAAGTGAGAACAGATTAATCTGTGCAAAAATTATGCCAAAAACACTATCAGTGTAATTTACTCAAAATGTTTGAGAAGTTTAGCAATTTAATTCTCATTTAAAGAAATGGAAAACGAGGTTGGAAGTTATGAAGAAAAACCCTGGAAGCTGTTACCAACAGAAGGAATAAAATTCTGAAGATTTTCCTCTGCCTGTGCTAAGGCCTGCTGCAGAAAGTCTCCCATTAACATCTGTGTGAGAGCTACTGGATCTGTGAGATGTAGCAATCAAACATGAATGTGATTAAAGCCTGGTTGGCCAGGGTGTATAACAGAAACAGAAATGCAAATGTCAAAGAGTGAATGGCAAATTAGAGCTCCCAGATTATTTTTATTGTTTCAGTAGTTCTCTGCAAAACACAAAAACAAGTGATGTAAGCATTTTAAGAGGCTCAAACTGTAAATTCTTTTGGTACTGCCAGAGAAGTGTTAGATATAATCCCTTCTGCTTCTAGGAGAATATTCCTGAAGCAACTGCTCAGTACTGAGAAGAAAAGTTAACTATCAGCTAACAAATGAAAGGAAGAAAGAGAAAAGCCAGTTCAGAAAAGCAAGAAAGCTTTAAGTGCAGTTTCATTCCTCAGAGGGAATGGAAGCAGGTGAAGGAGAGGGTTTTTACAATACCACCCAAAATAGGTGACAAGGAGGAAGAGGAGAGGGAACAATTTTTGTCTTTTCTCAGGGAAGCAGAGCAGCAATGCCAAGATTTGAGATCCTGGGAACAAAATGAAAGAGGACATTTTTGTCTATGGTATTTGTAGCTCTACCTTGCCCTACACAGCAGCATGGCAAAAGTCATCACACACTGTTTTGGTGTTGCCATCAGTGCTGTAAGGGTGTGACACGAGATTTGTTTATTCTAAAGGGAGAGAAAGAACTGCTGCATTACTTCTTCAGCTGTTTAAACTCCTGCCATGAAAGAAATTGTGCATCTTCAGAAGTGCACACCAGCTGAAAGCTGGCAGAAAACTGCTGTTGTCTCTGAAACATTTCCAAACCAGACCCTACTGCTTCCTTGGCTGTGAGGAAAGAGAGAGACTGTAGTACATACTCCACTACTTTACACCTAAGGAGGTCTTTACTGGCTAACTGTGACCCAATTCTGCTCCTTTACAATAGCAAAAGGGTCAGAAGAGAGTAAAAACTATTAGCTGGAAGGCAGGGGGAGAAAAGCAGAGGGGTACATGCTCAGAGAAGTCCTGCATCAGTGTCTAAGGAACATCTCTTGAAGGACCAGCACAGCATTTCTGTTCAGAAAAGAACAGGCTTATAGGCATTTACATGCTCTCAGAAGCTGCAATAAAAAAGAACATTTTGCAAGAAATAATAAAATAAAAAAGAAAAAGAAAAAAAAGAAGGAATTAGGGGCAGACAAATTGTTCATCAGCTCTAAAACAAGAATTTGGCAATACTAAGTCAGCTGTTTCATATCATTTCAAAATAGATGGGTTTGGGTCACTTTCCTCTTTTCAAAGGTTTTTTCCCCCTCCACAGCACCATTACTCAAGTTCGTATAAGAGGTCAAAGCAACTAACAAATGGAAAAAAAATCACAAACATTAGCTGAGGTTCAAAAGGCAATTATTCTATTAGAACATGATTTTATAAAAGGGACCTGCTTTACACAAATTCTAAGACACAGGTTGGCACTACTACATTTCTGTCAGGAGGGCCACTTTGAGTCACAGTACCCAAAGATCTGCTCCAACTACTTTTAAGTTCAGGCTCTGTGGGGCCTGAGTCTGTAGAGCTGGAATAAACCAGATACTTTTTAAATGCTTTTGAGAAAACAAATCAGTAGTCAAATCTTTTAAAACAGCTTTCATATTTTAAAGAGTTATCTGTTTGGGGATGTGGGCTGTTTTTTGGCTTTTTATTTTTTTCATAGAGAAAATTTTCTAAAGGAGTTGGCACTTGGAGAGTAGGAGACATGGGCTGACTGAAAATCACTCCTGTAGGTGCAGAGTCTGAAGGAAGTATCAGGCACCATACCATATATTCTCAAATTTACTTGAAACACAAGTTAATTTTTTGTCCTACAAAGGTCTTTGAATATACTGTGCAGAAACTAGGACTCCATACATGACTTAAACTACCCAACTCAATGTGCTAAATGCGTGCTAGATGTCCCAGGGATTTATACACAAGCCTCTCTAATTTCACAACAATGTCTTTAACGTCTCAGAGCAGCTTTCTCTCCCCATGCTTCACTCGCATTCACCACTTCAGTCCACTCTTTGATTTCATGTTCCTAAGGCCAGTGTTTCATATTCACTCCAGCACTTAGGCACATGATGATGGAGGACAAAGCTGCTAACAGTCATCAGAACAGGGAGGCCTCTGTCCCTTTCCAAGCAAGACAGCAAAGTGCTGTTCCAGAGTGGTGAAGATTCAAATTTTAACTTTTACAATTGTACAACAGCAGTTTTCAGGTTTCTCTAACCTGGAAAAAATCAGCCCATAAGGCATTACTCTCCCCAGCATTTCTTTTTCAAAGGGGGTGAGACACTGAAACCTCCAGAGCTGTTCACTGAGGTTAGCCCAGCCCCTCAGAGGTGTCCCCATCTTTTGATAACTCCACTTAAACTCACTGGGATTTTGCTCTCAGACCCCCACTTCAGCATGAGTTAAGCCCATCGAGACAAACAGGTTCATTCTTGTGACCTCCATACCTAACAGATTCAGCAAAGATAAAAAGCTGAAAGTCCTTTGAGGAGCTTTCACTTCCCCTTATTAACCACAAGGATCATACTGAGTAAGGAATCTTGCCTGCATTAGACTTTTGTTTTTAAATTATAAGATAAAGAATAAATCTCAGATTTGCTGTCACAAATCTTTTGCTCCTGGGGAAAAGAAGGTGGAATAAATTTTGCGCAGTTTTCACTCGTTGATATTTTCAGCTGGAATTTATACCATTGAGACCCATACTGTCATCCATGAGCTTGGCACCTCAGCAACCCATCACAGATGAGCAAGCAGTTAAATCAGAGCTGAGGCTCTTGTCTCAGCAACATCCCACCAGAGTTCTCAGATGGCAGAAATTTACAGAGGCAGAAGAGTGAGATCAGTGGCAGTCTCCCAGATTGATCTTCAGAAATGCACTGGAGTTTAGGCATTCCCCCCATCCTGCTGTCCTCTGGTAGACTTTTTTCAAATCAGTCTGCCCCATTTTACCCTAAGAAGGACACTACTGTTGCCAGGAGATCAACCAAGCAACATCAGGCTGCTGAGAAATCAGTAGAGATGTCTGCCTGCAGAATGAGAGCTTCCTTTCCCACTCGTGGTGTTACAAACTAAAACTGCTCTCAGCTGTGGTAGGATTTCAGAGTATCTCAATTTCTATTCCAACATGCAGCACAAGAATGCCTATAGAGCCAAAAGAATTTGGGCCAAACCACGAAGTTTTCATCTTTACTAACATGCACTTGACCACACACTGTTGGGCAAGGCATGTAGTCAGCATTGCTTGTATCAGCTTACCGTAAAGACCACAGACTTGTAAATTGTGAAGTTTAAGTCTCACACAGAATTGGGAAGGAAAGGAACTTCTGCTGATGTTGTGCTGAGTAGCTTTTTTTTTTTTTTTTCCAAAAAAGGAAGTGTCCTCATAATAGTAACATTGTTGGATGTATTTACTATCAAGCTCACCAAGGCACTTGCTTTTCCTTTTTATGTTAATGGTATCTTTCACCACAATCATATTAGCAGCTGAGCAAACATCATTCCAGCTTTGAGGCAGCAGGTTAAAAATACTGTCTCCTACTCAAACAAAAAAATCTTCTGCTCATCTGGAACAAGTCTGTGCTACAGCTATTTAGCACTTCACACCCACCGATCTCAAAGGACTCCGCTCTCAGAGTGAGGGCATATGCAACTTCACACCTTCCCTTCTGAATAGATAATCAGTTATGGAACTGAGGAAATTTTTACCAATTATTTTTTAAACTGGTAGCCTAGAGGTAGATTTCTAGGCTTATTGTTTGCTTTTCCAGAGGTAGAAAACTTCCATTACACATTTTCAAAAATGGATATTCCGTATCTCTGGACTTCAGCACTTTTTTAGGTATTAAGGTTTATTTTTAAAATAGGACACTCATCTCTTTTTCAGAGAATCGTCCAGCTAATTAAAATCTAATTTTTGGTACAAGTTATTTATTTAGGCATAAATATTAACTAAGTATTCATGTCTGCAAATACAGATATGGTGATTTCCACTGACAATAGGGAGACTATCACTCTCTACAACTGAATCTTAAATCTATATAAATAAAGTCTCCCCCAAAAGAAGTAAGATGATCCACAGACACCAACACATGCTTGTGCACACACATTTTTAGGAGAGGGACCAAGGACAATGGTACCTGCCTCCATTGCTAATCCCATCTAGCCAATTCCAAAGATTGCTCTCCCTACCAAAGCCCTTTAATAAAGCTAGTAAATTGCAAATACTAACAAGAAAATACAAAATAATAATCATTCTGGGTATGTTCTTATTCTGGAAAATAAGAATTTAATCTAAATAAAGTCTGGGTTAAAATTCCCTTACCAGAGAAGATTTCGAATGATTTATCAAAATTCTGCTTCAGGTATCAGAGTAGTAACAGAACTGTTATAATCCCAATCCCACAAATTATAACTATCAGTTTAATCTATAAACCCAACCTTTCATTTTATTGCTCCAATACAGCCTGATCCAGTTTGGCTGCTTCCTGAGCTTCAAGGCTTACAAGAAGTAAAGAGTTGAAACCCAGCCTGAGCATATGCAGTGTTCTTCATTTTAGCTCACACACACCGTGCTCCCACACATTAGTGGAATTGCATTTGAATGCAATACTCTGGGGTAAGGCAAATGCAAAGAAGCATTCCCATAAGTAATAATCACTCTAACAGTGATATTAAAGCACATACCTCCTAGCACCATGGCAAGGCAGAGCTATAGCCCATGCCAGACCAGATGGATACAGTAGTTTAACACTATCTTAGTGGACACATCTGGATCTAGGACTCAGCTCAATATATAGCAAAACAAACAGGGATAGGGAAATTGTTTGCAAATATGCAAATCAATTTTCTCCCAAGACCCCAACAATATCTAATTCAGGTTTCGATATGAGCCACTATCCACAGCAAATAGAAAAAATTAATATTTTTTCACACTATAAATATCAGCAATTACTGTCTTCATAGAAGCATTCATTGCCCCTTGGAAGACCAGAAAGTATGGCAACTGCCAAATCTTGGGAAAAAGTTCAGCCTTCCATCATGATCCTCCAGCAATACAGATCTATACTTGCCATCTGCAAGGAGTCCACATCTAAATGCATCAGTCCACTGGACTTTTGTGAGCACAGTGAACAGTCTTTCTTTGTCTACTTGCTTATTTAAATTCTAGATTATAAAAATAAAAAATAAATAAGAATTCAAGACCTACACTTTTTTTCTCCTCTCAAAGGAAAATTCTTAAATAATTTGCAAACTTAATTACTACACAAGAGCATAGTAAAGTACAAGGAAATAAAAATTCTAGCATAACAAAAGCAGGATGTGTGGAAAATATAAACAACTTGATTCAGAAAGCATGCAAGGGATTGAGGCCTGTTTGTCATCAGATCTGCCCAAGCTTTCCCTGGAGTGAAACTCAAGAAGTATACATGGACAAAAGCATGTCAGGGCTTGGTGGGGAAGCCAATACAAGAATAGCTTCAGTAGTAACAGTGTTCCACATTCATGAAGATCTTGAGTTACCAAGATAAATTCAGCTACAAGACTCACCCTTGTGCATTCTTAACCCTTTCACTGCAGGATGCCTTCACACATGGCAGAGGGGGGAGTGGAGAGAGTGAATGCCAGAGAACCTCTGGAAGGGCTGTTTCTTCTGGCTGACAGGGATACATCTACTATCACTCAGATCTAATCTTCCTAGAAATTTAAAGTCTTATTTAAGAGGTAATGGATATTGCTGTGGTTATAAAGTACTTTGCCATTAAACCATACTGATGTTGGCTATTTTCCTCACATACTGATGCATAAGACCTCCACAAATGAAAAATTAAAATAATAATTTTTAGAAATGTTTGTTTATACTTCTTCCAGGCCGTTTTTGAAAGATTTCACTTCCTTCCATTAATAAAGGACATCATTTGAGGTAACAGCTTTCTTTTCCAGTTTCCACATCGCCTGCTAGCTGCAGTGTTAACAGGCAGCAGCTACGAGTTTCTTATCTTTCTGAATTATAATATTACAAAACAATTATTTCAAATTTTTTTGTTTTATGCTAGCTGGAACCTCTAATCTTTGCTTTCAACAGTACATTAGTGGAGACAATACAGAGGAAAGATCATTCCACCACCAAGACATCTCATTAAATTTCTTATTTTAAAAAGATATTAAATAAGACCTCTAATAAATGCTTTATTATGTGCTTGACTGTGGGTCTTTAAAAAAAAAATCCTTTTTGTATTTGTTGTACCAGAAGCAGATACAGCATAATATTTGAAAAAAAAAAGCTTGTGGGTTTTTTTTCTCCTGAAATTGATTCAGAAGAAATAGAGGAAATATTGCAACAAAGCCTACTGATACAGTAGTCAGGTTCAAAAGCTATCAATGGGTCAAATTTCAGCTATGTTTCTATCAACAGAGGCTTGCTGCATTCTTGCTCTTCCAGAATTTTGTGACCACTCTGTCAGCGTCAATGCCTCACGTGTAACATGGGGATCCATAAATAGTTCCCTTCATGGCAAGAGAACTGTAGGAATAGAGCCATGAATTTTGGGATAAGTGAAAAACAAGCGTTGAAAGACAACATGCAATTATCAAGACAGAAAAACTCACGGTAAATATCAGGATTTGTGGTCCACTGAGAAGGATACAGAATTAAGAGTCATGTTTATGCCAGATAACTCGCAAGAATAGAGAGCACTGAGAGCTCCTTGTGGCTTCTTAGCAAAAGGGTGGATGTTGGTGCACCTTTCTCCTTCCAAACAGCTTTTCTAAAGCTGCAGTGGAAAAAGCCCTGATAATAGACTGAAATCACCACCATGTACAAGAGCTCGATCCTAGCAGCAGCCAGTCCTTCCTCACTCAGATCCAAGCAGTCAGGTTGAATCCCACCCTGAACTCTTCACCTCCTCTCCAGCACGCTTCCCCTCTAAATATAAACTGCACTGCTGACATGATTGCAGCTGGCACTAATCTTTTCAGATGTTTTCCATGTTGTCCTTGGTTTTGTTTTGCTATGTTAAATCAGGCAAAATTCTTGTTTAAGCAACAAAGAAGTAGCAAAAATGTATGTAGATGAAACAAAAAATACAGATAAAAACAACTAGGAACTAACAGATAGGTGTAGGAAGGGAGGAAAAGAGATTCGTAGAAAGCAAATGATTTGATGAGCCTGAATTAAGTTAAGCTAATAATATTCATCTAAAACATTAAATATCTTGCAAGTGTTAGAATCTCTTTCATCTGTAATTCTAATAGAAACAAAGCTGTACACTGTGAACAAACATGTTTGCGCCAGAGATATTTGAACTCTTATTACTCATTAACAAACTAGTCAGAGCTGAGGTTCCCCTGGTACTGGAGCAGCTAGAAGGAAAACCTAGAGGAGAAAAATCACAGACAGCAATTGCCTGCAGCTTGTGTCATTCAGTGGAAGTACATGAACTTCAACTAAATTCTATGTTCACAGCTGTGAGAGTACATAAAAATTTAAAAATTACAAGCCTTTCTAAGAACTCAAAGCAAAATGCAAACTAGGATGAATAAAAGCATTATGTACCCTAACAGAGGAAATCTCTCATGCTTTTAGATCTCTAGCTTCTTCATCAAAACACACCTAAAGTGATAGCAATAAGAGGCTGCTTCTTTCTCTGCTGCAGAGTGGTGAACACTGCCATGGTATGCAGACAATCCACGGGTAGTTCAGCAATCATCCAAAATTGCTCTGTGTCACCCCTGACTTTTCCATTGCCATAAAAATAGTGGAGGTGTGAGTTTTGGAGGTGAGGCAGCAGGAGCAGGGTTCAGAGTTCTGAGCCAAAGAAAGGGAATGGGGAAAGACCTGCTAAAAATCTATACCAACCCAAAACACACATGTGAAAAGATGCCAAAGTGAGCAACAAACAGACCAAAGAGAGCTGAAAAATGCCAGAGCCCTGTTTTCCCAATATAACCAGCTGTCACTAACTGCAACCTTATAAAGAGAACAAGGTTCTATATTGAAGGGAAGTTTAGGAGACAATGTGCCTGCAGTGGAATCCACTGCATGTTACAGCTCCTCCCATACAGTGCCTGCGTCGCCAAGCTGGAGGGCAAATGGTTAACACGCATAATCAATTTTCATTACACAGCTGAAGTCCAAGTACCTACATGCTCTAGATGTATTTATTTGTCATACTGTGGGCTGCTGTGCTTTTCATCATGACTACCAATAAACAAGCTTTTCCATTAATATTTTACAGGATTTTATTACATCTCCCTCTTCTTTTAACATTGCATGCCACTTAATTCACCCAAACACTTGCACAAACATACAGGGAGAGGAGGGAAGGGGGATGTTGCTGTTTGAACAAGTGTACTGTTCCTCATAAAATGTTTGGGCAGAAGCTAGTGCACAAAATCATGTAACCATATCGAGCTGTAATAAGGATAAATTTATGTGAATGCTTTTACACATTTGTTGCATGCTCAAAAGGAACTTCAAACTTGTGGCTTTATCACTGTGATACCTTTTGTTTCTCTTTCTTCAGATGGACATTTATCTCAAAGACTGACCCTATGCACATGAAAGGTCATTCAGCTGTAAAGACAAGTGAGGAAGAGGGATGAGGTAACAAAATAATACTAGCAAAACAAGAGGATTTGGTTGTTTGGAAAACAATAATAATGTTCCTACATTTGTAAAGCACCGTGCCCTGTGAGCTTTGTTTTGCTCCTAGTCCAAACAGCCCTTTTTCTGCCTCCAGGAGCATAAGGACAACCAACAAAATCCCTGCTGAGGGTTGCTGTGCACATGCTTGGATGAACGAGAATCCTTTAATGCATTTAAGAGTTAGTAATATTATGTACATTATAAATGAAAAGAATAGGACAGTTTTGTGCCTAAAAAAATCTCTAAATACTATGCTTCAGGACACAAACAGATTCCCTTCAGTGATTAGCCAATCTAATTTATATCCTCTATACTACATTATGCAATGACCAGTTGCTCAAAAAGAGCATTTCTTGCTGGAAAGCACTAGATATTCCTTGCCACTTGGGTGCTAGGACACAAATTGCCAGATTTGGAAAACTACAGCTCCTGTGTTTCTGTGATATGTCCTTAGCAAAGCAAAGGATAAAATAATTCAGAGACTAATGCCCTATTAACTGTCCTGTTAGATAACTAGTACTACACCAGTAATTTCAGTTAACTCTTTTTTTACAGGGCCCAGGAAGAAACCCCAGCTTCCAAGCATACCCCCTGCACAAGATTATTCCTTACCACAGCAAGATCTGTAAAAGAAAGCTGCCTGCACTTCTCCCATTTCATTGCAAATGCCAATGTTTGCCTGCAAATGCACCACTTCCACTGGAAATTTAAGCTAACAGATCTGACTATGTCTGGAAATCAGAGGGCACACACGGCTTTCGTCAAACCCTGCTGAGAGGAGAAAGCATAAGGCAGGAACAGTCACAGCTTCTGCAGCTTCAGGACTGCTGCAAACTTTTCTACTCTCTTTTCTGTTCAAAGGTGGGACATCTGGGGTTGCAAACTAGCACCAACAAGAATTTCTAATTTGTCTCTAATCACATACAGGCGAAGGTATCTCAGCTCAATAAATCAAGATTACTGACTCATGCACTAGCTTAGAAGTATTCCTTTTTGTGCTTATGAAGAGAGGGAGGGAGGAAAGGAGGGAGGGAATAGGGGGGAAAGGTGCAAGATTTCCCGTAGGCCGTTAATATGCATAAGCAATTAATTTTTCTTAACTGGCTGAAAGATGAACTGAAATGGAGCAGAAAACCAAAATCCATTAAAAACAAGCAAAAAAGCCTAAAGAACAACCTAGACCTTGCATGTTATGTACGTGGCACAAGTGGGGGATTTTAGGTAGAGCTGTTGATAATGATTGCTGGTGGCAGAAGTTCAATGAGCAGTGCTCAGAGCTGGCAGGGCTCCTGCTCCGAGGGCAGATTTCCGCGCACTGCAAAGCGCGGCACTGAACACTCCGGGTGTGCCGTAGGGGGGTGGAAGGGCTCTGTGGAATCACACTCCCTGCCAGCCTACAAAAACAACAGCCATCCACCACTCCAGCCCAAATATAAAATCTGCCAGAAGGGACTAGGCATTCACACTAATCTGCTGGCCTTCTGTTTCAAATGACACGTGCTTGTAAACAAACAAATAAACAAACAAAAGTACATTTGGGGTTTCAGAAAAAGGAGACTTTTTTTAATGCATGGGATAATATCCTAATATGCAAACCATCAGTCAAACTCTAATTGCCTAAATTACTAAAAATGTCATGCAAAATTACAGCAAACACTCTACCTAATGGCTAACATGAAGATATTAAACTGCAAATTAATGACAACTCTGCTATGACATTAACAAAGGAGACTTGAGAAAAATGAAAAATTAGATCATTTTGGAGAGCAGACAGGAAAATGCACAGCTTTCATGCATTGCCTACATGTTTGCAATGAAAACCACACAAAATTTGCCTGAGTTCAGATTTCATTGCAAACATGAAACTTAGCTCAAGGGAAAATTTGCTAATGTTTGCATAACTATTCAGTCAACTGGGGCCCAGCCTCAAGCAAAGCTTTATGATCTAAAGAGCTATAAGAAATGTAGTTTCACATCAAAACTAGGTGAAATGGGGAAAAAAATTGACAGTTTCATTTTGAATTATGATGACATTTTAAATAAAACTTCAGAGGCAAATGTAATAACAACACAGACTGCACGAGCACTAGTGAAGACTGAGGATGATGTTCTGCCTAAAATAATCATAAC
The DNA here is from genome assembly GCA_013397375.1 of Toxostoma redivivum. NCBI lineage: Eukaryota > Metazoa > Chordata > Aves > Passeriformes > Mimidae > Toxostoma > Toxostoma redivivum. The sequence continues at coordinate 1,215,866 of VXBI01006296.1, read as the reverse complement.
AATTTTTAAAAGTTTAATCTCTCTCTAACATGGCCTATCAGAAAAAAGCTGTTCTCATGCTCACAGTACACCTTGAGGGACAGGGCAGGGAGCACCCCCAGCTCTGTGGTATAGGTAAGAAATTGAGGCACAGTGGTTACACGTGAGCAATAAAGCTTGACTGGGAACTTAATTTCTCATCTAAACATCCTTCCTCTCACTCAAATTTGCTTCTGCATGCAAAGCCAATCTCATACACACACACACACACCTGTTTCAAGCAGCCCATTGACTCCAAAGCCAAATGGAGTCTCACCAGCCTTACTTTGCACATACTCTGAGCATATCACCCAGGTAGGCTCCACATGCAGTTAGTCAGTCATTTGGATATCCTCACATCTTCCTATCAGCATCTGGTGCCATCTATTTTCATGCAGTACTTTCTAAAGCCATTTGCTTCCATATTTCTGCTTCTGCCTTATTGAGTCATTCTGGGCTTTGACATCACTGCAGTTGAATTCAGCCTGCCGGGGATATTCGGTGATGGAAACTCTAATGTGCAATCAAACTGGCCTGAAAAATAGTTGGCAACCCTATAGCTGCCCAAAAGAAATGTATTGAGTGTTTTCCTTTATACAGTTACTAAAACACCCTCCCACATACTGCACAACCAGAGGCTCCCCTTAAGTGTAGAGAAAAATAACAGTAAAACGTATGCTTTGTATGTCAAAGTAGGATTTTTACATTGAGATAAGTAACAGAAGAAGCATGGCTTATTTTTATCTCAGAATGCATAATTACAGTAAGACATATAAACTGTCAACATACTACTGGAGAGTAGGGGGAGAGTAGAAGGGGATTTTTTTGGCAGAAGGAAAGGAATGATTTTCTTGTTTGCTTTGGTTTTATAGTCAGCTAGTTATCTCAAGGTCCATATTCTTATGTCAGGAAAAAAAAAATAAATTCCCCATTTTATGGTGAAAACATAGCTTTTAACCTCCACCATGTGAGGGTAATGATGGAAACATTAAAAGTCACTCTCCTTTGAGAGTAATTTATTCCTGGAACAGAGCAGGCTCTGCCAGCAAGATTACATTCAAAAGTGAACAAAATTAGAAAATCCCAATGACAAGGACTATTTAGAAAATTCCACAGCTAAGAAGAATTTTCTGAGCAATTTTGGTCCCCAAGTTAAAAAATGTTAAAAGGTTGAATTCCCCAAATTGAAAGATCACTTGGCTCAGATTATAAAATACACAACAGTTTCTTCTGACACTATTTAAACCAGCACAAAGGTCTAAACCACATAAGAGAGGGACATTATTATTCAGAAGCATTTTGGGAAACCAGAGCAATAGCCACGTTGCAGCTCAAAAGTCTGAGGTGGCACAAGTTCAAAGTGGGCCTCCCCACATTCTGGTTCTGCAGAGAGTCACAGCAAGAACGAGCATAGCTGCATCCCTTCAGCTACTTGGCAGGTCCTGTGAGATCCCCTATAGCACCATTCTAAGCCAGCAACATATTCTCCATTTCCAGCCCCATCTCTGCTGACACGAGCACCTTGTAGCCCCCCACAGTGTCTCCTTCAGCATGGTGTGGACACGTGCTTTGCACTTGGTATAAATCAGCTCCAAAAGCAGACAGACCCCACTTGGGTGTCATAACTTTAAATGATGCCTAAATTTCATTTTAAACCTGAGCCAGGGTCACCACCTGTCCTGATTCCCTTCTCTATTGTATCACCCCAGCAACAGCTGGTAGATGTGCTCTGAGTGGCTTGTCTCTTGGCACCTAGTGGGAAACTCTCTTCCCTTGTTTGAGAAATTGCTTTAATTCTTCCCTTTGCTTTAGTCTGTGCAGGATATTAGGTGAGCTTCACAGATACCACCTGAACTGAGCAGGACATTGCTAATACCCAAAGAACAGAAATTCTGCTTCTGGAATAAAGGAAAGTCTCAGAGTGACCTACTGTAAACCCATTTATACCACACCCTGAATTGAAAGCACATGATTCTGTCAAATGAGGTATCAAGTAAAGGGGCACTGTCAGCAGCCACTGCTTTTCTAAACTCTTTCAATAAATCTGCAGTGTTTCCTTAAACATCTAAGCCTCTCAAAACCCCTGTGCAATATTCTTTTTCTACATGCATGCCATGTCATAGAGACAATCAAAAATAAATAACTCTTCCTTGAGATGATGGGCACTTGGCAACGACAGCTAGAGTTTCTCAAGGCAAATTCAAGAGCAGACAGGCTAAACAGACTGTTTGAGAGTCATAAGCTAGACACAAATGTAAAGTGGCCAAAGGGAGCCAAAACCCTGACACAGGGAGTGCATCCAAATTTTAGTGAACTAGTTCAATTAGCAAATCCTGGAAATTCAGGATTCACACAAAAAAATTCAGACTTTGTCCCTCAGATGTCCATTAACTGACAAGATATTTTAAAAAGGCCTTAGGTCTTCCTGGCCTGGCCATTTTTTCCCTT